>JAUMHE010000041.1:1134534-1155694 GCA_032359235.1 Enteromius mattozi | reverse complement strand
TATGTAACAGCTTGTAACCCTCCAAAGACAAAGGAAAGCACGTCATATGACCCCTTTAAATTTCTATTATATTCGTTAACTTATTTTCATGCACCCTAATCTGCAGTTTAAACATCCAGTGGCTGTAAATATAGTGTTTATTTCAGCTAAATTGAGTCGTTAATATGTTCATTACACTTACGGCCAATTGTTATCCTAATGAGGCGTTTGGCTTTAACTGTTAAACTGATTCTTCCCAATAGTTTTTTGTTTATTCTGTTACACAGTCAATTGCTTCACAGATTGTGGCAGTAATTTGTCATATTAACATCTGTTTGTGTTACATTGTGCTCAATGGTCTGTTTTATTTGCGTGTTTGATAGATGATGGAAGCCTCTTTCTATGACAAAATAATGAACCAGCAGCGGCTCGAGCCGGAATTCTTCAGAGTCGGCTTCTACGGAAAGAAGTTTCCCTTCTTTTTAAGGGTACGCAATTCTTAAAAGCGCATTTGTATTATGTTTATTAGTGCTTTCAAATGATTAATCGCAATTAATAACATTCAAAATAAAGATTTTTGTTAACATAATATATGTATGTGTACTGTGTATATTTATTATGTATATATAAATACAAGCATGTGCACGTATATATTTGATAAAAGGTATATATAAATAATAAGGTTAGTATTCTGTTAAAATGATATGCTGTAATTCAACATCTTGTCCTCTTGGGGGCACTCATCTATAATTTGTAACATTTCTGCAACGTTTCCTTTTTATTGCTATTCTTTGTATTTCCACACCTCAGTGCAATGTGTGGATGATTGTAATAGGAACGGAGGGGAAAATGAGAATGAATTAGGAATTATGAAAGATTTACTCTATTCTCATTTAGCCCCTCAAACGGTCTATATTGTGCCCAGTGTCTTCCACTTTTTTCTCACTACGTGTGTCTATGTGTGTTGCCGGCGGACAGAATAAAGAGTTTGTGTGTCGAGGGAATGATTACGAGCGTCTGGAGGCCTTTCAGCAGCGGATGCTCAGCGAGTTTCCTCACGCCATCGCAATGCAGCACGCCAACCCGCCCGACCAGACCATCCACCAAGCAGATGCACAGTGTATCCTCAAACACACTTTTATTTTGTTCTTTTTTCTTTAACCTTTTTCCCTTGTTCATAATGAAAGGCACATTAAAAGTCAAAAAGGTTTGAATAGAGAAAAAAATAAAAAGGAAAAAAAATTAAATATATAGCCACTTAAAAAGTCAAGATGGTTTTGAATAAATAAAATATATATATATATATTAAAAGGGTTTAAATTACAAAATTAAAAAATACATACGACACATTTTCCCTGATTTATACATAACAATATGCAAATTTACAACAAAAAATATTTTATAACTTATTAAAAGGCTAATTACTTTCACCTCAAATACTATTTAGTTGTAATTTTACATTTTTTTTATTTGCCACTATCCTAGGTTATCCTGCTTATTTGTCAGTAAAACTGAATATGATTTTATATATTTTAATATGCACAAGTCAATGGAACATTATTTCAACCAAATTTCAATATTTTATTCTTCAAAAACTTAATATAAGTTTTAAATATGTTTTAAAAAGTAGACACTTCACCTACATTTAACATGCTTTCTATGTTCTATGTTTTTTTTAAGTCACTTTTGTAAATTTCTTTTGATGCGGACAGTATATATTTGCAAAAACAGTTTTTTTTAAATTTTCATGTTATAAAATCATGTTTTTTGTAATTATGTTATCATGTTTTTATTGTTTTATTGGGTTAGTTAGCTGTTTTTTTTGTTCTGTATTAACTGAATTTGTTTATTCAGAGAAGTTCACCTTTAATTTCTTAGATTGCCAGATTGCTCCTCAAGGGTTCTTGGATGAGGGCTGGTGTGTGGATATGGGCAATTAAAGAATGGAGAAGTGCTAATAGGGCAGCTGTTAGATGTGTAAACTGTTGGTCGGCAGCCAGCAGCACAGTTTCTAATCAGATGAGTATCTAAACTGAGTTCATGCTGCTCTGTGACCTCTTCTCTTCACAGAGTCTAACCAGCTGCTAATGGTCTAATAGTGTATCTGAGGCAAAAGTTCATGAGAAGGAAGGATTTATTGCTTTATGATAGTTAAGAGACTTGTTTGTGTGATGACTGAATGTGCTTAGTACGTCCCTTAACGGTTCATGATACAGATCTCCAGATCTATGCTGTTAGTCCTGTCCCTGAAAACCAGGACGTCCTGCAGAGAGACGGAGTGCCCAACAACATCAAGAGCTTCTACAAAGTCAACCACATTTGGAGGTTTCGCTATGACAGGCCTTTTCACAAAGGCACCAAAGACAAAGAGAACGAGTTTAAGGTGCTGTAGCTATCTATCTATCTGTCTATCTATCTGTCTGTCTGTCTATCTATCTATCTATCTATTTATCTATCTATCTGTCTGTCTGTCTGTCATTCTAGCTATTTGTCTATTTATCTATCTCTCTATCTATCTTTCTGTCTATTTATTTATCTATATGTCTGTCTGTCTATCTATCTATCTATCTATCTATCTATATTTCTAAATCTCTCACTCTCTCTGTGCAAGTCTTTTTATCTTTTGAAGTCTTGGGCACCAAGATGATGAAATGATTTCATTTTTTAATATCAGTTTTGTGATGTTCATGTTGTTTGTGTTGTGTTGTAGAGCCTGTGGGTTGAGCGGACAACACTGACCCTCGCTCAGAGTCTACCTGGCATCTCTCGCTGGTTTGAAGTTGAGAAAAGGGAACTGGTGAGTCATAACTTTAAAAAAAAGAAAAGAAAAATTCTCATTTTGACAAGACACTTGTAGACTACAGCCTTTGATAAATCACGCTTATGTACAAGACAAGTTTTTTTTCAAGCACTTTGCCAGTGTCATGAATTTAAAGTAACCTCTCCCAAGACTGCACATCCACATCAAAACAATCACATAAACATAAACAGAGACATCATAACCTCGGTGTGCCTTTAATACAGGTGGAGATGAGTCCCTTGGAGAATGCCAGCGAGGTGATTGAAAATAAGACACTGCAGTTGAGGACCCTGATCGCCCAGTGTCAGATGAGGCAGATGCTGAACATCAACCCTCTCACCATGTGCCTAAACGGAGTCATCGATGCCGCTGTCAATGGAGGATTGGCTCGATACCAGGAGGTACGGGACTGGATGGAGAGCAGGGTCAATCTGCTTCTGGTAGATTAGAGGTGGACTTTGGGTTGCTTGTTATTTCACTGCCCTAAAACTCGGATAAAAAATTTAGAGTACCGCAAAAGAAAATGAGGAATATTTGAGTGGGAAAATGTGCAAAGCTGATAAAAGACCAATGGTATTCACATAGGTTCAAGGCTTGTATATTCAAGCAGTTTGTAGTTTGACAAGCTAGATTTTCAACTACAGTGGTGCTACCATAAAAACATACTAATGAACATTTAAGTAAATATTTTATTATTTTTATAACTATTATAAGCATTATTTTGTAAAATTATTGTATAGTAGTGTGAGTATAACTAATGTAAAATGTAGGAAATCTTTTTTTTTATTTCAAATAAAATAAGTCATTTTAAACAAAGTCAATATTTTAGGCAACTGGTTTATCCAGGTTAGTAGCAGTGAGAAAATAGTTTTCATGTTGACAAAATAAATATTGAAAATTACAAATCTTTGAACTATTTTGATCCAAATGACTTGACTTTATTGTTGTCTCATGATCTTGGTTTTGAGCCGCAAATAAAAAGTATTTTATTTTATTTTATTGCATAGAGTGCAGTATTTATCTATTAGTGTGTATCAGAAAAAAATATCTAAATATTATATTGTATTATTTAGCAAAGTTATTATATAATAACATGCCTATAATTTCTGTAAAATTGGAAATCTGTGATTTATTTATTTATTTTTCTAATTATATTTTTTGTTTATTTATTATAGGTGACCGATTAGTTAAAATTAGTGGCAATGCTGCTGTTATTTACTCCCCAATATTAATTGAACACAAATGCAAAATGTTATTTTGTGTTCAAGCACTTCAGTCAGTTTTTGATGTTATTTATAAAAAAAATGACACGAGGCAGTCAAAATCTTAAAATCTTTGAACTGTTGTGATCGAAATGTTTCAACTTGTCTTGATGTCTCGTAGCCTTGACAACATAAATTGTCTGTAAAGTGATTTATTGGTCTGAGCGCACTGACTCTAGTTTCACCTTCATCTTTTTAGCAAGATGAAAGACCAGTTTCTAGCTGTTGTTTTCAGCGAACCCTAAAAAGAGCATTTGCTGGATGTTTAATGACTAGCCCACATCCTCACACTTCATAGGACCGTTTGCTGCGCGTATCTCTGACAGTTGCCAAGCAACAGCATGTTGAGCACTGGCCTTTTGTGAGCGTGAGCTTCAGCTAACTCTATTAAAAGGGAAGAGCTAACGGCAGGGATCCTTCCGAATCCCAGCATGCACCTCTCTGCACAGATGATGAGTTTACCACAGAGCACTGGGCTCCAGGTCTAGTCACTGGGCTATGAAAGCTGGATCAAAATATCACTTATGTATGACAATTAGCATGATGAGAGTTGTGGAAATGTTCCCCAAGCATCTGTGTGATGTTGCATCATAGTTTCTAAGAAATGAGCTGGAGTGCAGGTTAGTTTACAGCTTTGAAATGCCTGTGAGACATGCACTGGATTTCACACTGTATGAGTTTATTTATTTACTCTTCTTTTCTTAAAAAGTAGGCTGAATACAAATGATTCATGCGTCTCTTTATGTACTTTTTCACGCAGGCATTCTTTGCGAAGGATTACATCGCAAATCATCCAGAGGATGGAGAGAAAATTACTCGTCTTAGGGAACTGATGTTTGAACAGGTACAAAAACAATAAGTATTTGGGTCAGTGATGTGACACTCGTGTTTATTTAAAATATATTTTTTAAATATCATATCTATTTAAAATATATATTAAAAATGCTATTCACATAATGACTTTAATACATTTGATAATGCGTCTATAAAATATAATAATATTTGTGTATTAACAATTAATTATATTATTTGTTAAAAAACTTTTACTTTGAAAAATATTTACACTTTTTTTTAAAAGAAAAGAAGAAAATGTGATTAATTGCATTAAAAAAAATAAGTTTTTGTTTACATAATGTATGAGTGTGTGCTGTGTATATTTATTATTTATACATAATTACACTTGCATGTATATTTAAGAAAAATTTGTTTTGTATTTTTGTTAAATATATTTATATAAAATATAAGTATATAAATATATAAATGTATGTGCATGTAAATATTTGCAAAATATATACTGTATGTGTGTGTATTTATATATACATAATAAATATGCATAGTACACATACATATGTTATGTAAACAAAAACTTTTATTTTGGATGATTAATCATATGACACCACTATTTTAAAGCCATTAAATATAAAAATGTCTTGAAACAAAATGAAGCCAACATTTATACAAAAAGTACATTTCTAGACATTTCCTCTTTTATGCTGTTTATATAAATATTTAGTTAGTTTTAACTATAATACAATTTTCTCTCTGACTTTTCTCAGGCGCATATTCTGGAATTTGGTTTAGCCGTGCACGAGAAGTTCGTCCCACAGGATATGAGGCCGTTACATAAAAAGCTTGTCGACCAGTTTCATGTGATGCGCTCCAGTCTGGGGATTCAAGTATGTTTACTTTTACACACATACATACATATTCACTGGTCTTATAGTGGAATTGTGTACATTTTTAGACGTTAAAATGCATATCCCAATTTAATATGCAACTTTAAAGGGAAAATAACCCCATGATTTACTTTTTAAGGCATCCTCGGTATATATGACTTTCTTCTTTCAGACAAATACATTTGGAGATATATAAGCTCTTCTAAGCTTTATAATGGCAGTAAATGGTGGCCAAGAATTTGAAGTCCAATAAAGCGCATCCATCCATCCATCATAAAAAGTTCTCCACATGGCTTAATAAAGACCTTTTAAAGTAAAGTGCTGCATTTGCGTAAAAAAATATATAAACATTGACAGCTAATCAGAAATCCTGACCAGCTGGCCATAGCAACACTGACTTAACCAGTGACGTGAGTTTGGGGCGGGGCCACTGAATTTGTCTGACCAATAGCATATGAATCTTTGAGAAACCTGTTTAAAAAGTGCATTTTATTTAGTGCCACTAGAGGTATTGAAGTTACATACGTGACCTTTATAAACTGTGTTAATTTTAACAAACAAATTGATGAAACACTTTCTATAAATTTTTTTGTTCAGCCACAAGAGTTTCCCGCTTACGTGCGAGTTAGTCCTCTGCATTTTGCAAATGGCAGCCCGCGCACCTGCAGGACCCCTGTACCTAACGCCATTAGCCCAGAGGGAGGCCGAATCGTGGCGAGACGCAGGTTTGTCATCTTAACGCCACGTTAAAAATGTTTCTTGTGTGCGTTTTGGAAATATAAGCTAAAATGCTTCTAAGGTCAGAGATAAAAAAAAGATTTGTAGTGTAAAAAGTTGAAGTATATTGAAATCTCTGCCAAGCAGATGCTATTTAGAGATGCTTATGTTTTGGATCAGGTTTGACAGATTGCCAGGTTGAACGCACCCACACGTTTGCTAAATTTATCCTGTCTTTTAATTCTCTTTCAGTCCTCTCAGCTATCCAGCTGTCAACAGATATTCCTCATCTTCACTGTCATCACAGGCCTCAAACGAAGTGAGCAACATCACCGGCCAATCAGAGAGCTCGGATGAGGTCTTCAACATGCAAGTGAGAAATTCAAAGATAGTCTTAGTGTTAGGAAGCTAAAAAGTTACTAAAGGTAATACTATTAACCCATTCCATTAATTGAATTAATTTTTATTTGGGAACAATTTGTGTGTTCAATTCTGTATCTGTCACCTTAAAAAGTGCAAAACCCATTCTTTTGCGCCAGAAAATGCAGCGCAGAATAAATAATATAATTGATGACATCCAACACTTTTATTTATATTATGATAATTTGTAATTTTTTAATGTATCATAGCTTATTTACTTCATACAAATTTACAAATCTTATCTGTTGTGTATTTCTAGCCCAGTCCGTCTACCTCAAGTCTGAGCTCCAATCACTCTGGCTCACACAATGTGAACAGCTCTGCGCCCTCCAGCAACAGAGGTGAGTGAATTCAATAGACTATAAGCAACCTGGCTCTTCAAAGCAAGCAGTTCTTACAACGCCCCGCAACATAATTGGCAACTCTCACTACGTGCCTTTATTCCTCTTCATTAGCTTCTCCACTGCCGTCTGACAAGCACAAGCACTCCAGAGACAACGCCTGCCTCTCTCCTCGGGACAGACTCTGCAGCGGCATGTTCCCCAGCCCACTGGACCCCACACAGGTCAGAGCGGCACTCTACAACAAGTACATGTCAGACTCGATATTCACTGGGAATATGTAGGGTGGGGCTTCATTTTTATCCACCAGGAATTGATTATAATATTTCAAATTCCCATAAACGTACAATGAATGGAGGGTCCCAAGCCACATCTAGAGACCATAATATTTTTTTTTTAAGTTGGGTAAGTAAGTAATCTCCCAGAACACCTTAGTAACCACCTAGCAACAACTCGTATACTGTATTGTTTAGAAAAAAAAATTCATATATTTTTTCTAAATATGTTCGTGTACACCACTATTCAATGGTTTGTGGTGGTTAAGCATTTTTTTTATGTTAATGAAAGAAGACTCTTATACTTACCAAAGCAGCTTTTATTTGGGCAAAAATACAGAAAAACAGTAACATTATGAAATATTATCAATCTAGTTTGAAAATATTTGAAATGTTATTTTTTTCCACTGTGATGGCAAAGCATCATTACTCCAGTCTACAGTGTCACACGATCCTTCAGAAATTATTATAATGTACTGACTTGCTGCAACATTTCTTATTATTACCAACATTGAAAATAGATGCTACTTAATATTTTTGTGGAAAATGTTATACATTATTTTCTCAGGATTCTTTGATTAATATAAAATTCTAAAGAATAGCATTTATTTTGAAATCTTTCTCACTTATGATCAATTTAACACGTCGTTAACATTATTACTGAAGTAATTTCTTTACAAAAAAAACTGCTTCCCTCTAACATTTGTTATGGTGGTACATATACATATTTTAATAAATATTATTAAATATAATGTATTAAATGATTGTTTTTTTCCTGCTCATATTACACCAGCAGAAATAAATACTGAAAATATATTTTTTAAATAATTACTATATTTTATTACAGTATACAGTAATTAACATTTGAAGTGGATCAAAAAAGTTAATAAAAGCATATTAGTTTAGTGTAGCATAGGTTTTGATCCGCTTCAAATGTTGACTAATTTACTGTACGTATGTAAATAGTTTTGATAGTTGATGAATATATATAGTTAATAATGAAAATATAAATATTGAGTATTTAAAAAAAAACACAATAATAAATTCGCTATAAATTAAATAATAAAATAAATTAAATGAAACAATTCTTTAGAGTAATGTGCACTGATGAATCTGTGATAAAAATTAATAAAAAAGTCCATTGTATCTTAAACATATATCTCACAGTGTTTAGTATAGCAGGAGGAGCAGATTGAATGTTATTTCTATCTTTTATGTTTTTCAGAGGATGATACCGTTCCAGATACCAGTGGATTCAGCATTACCACGCTGTGAACCCAATCTCCCCACACCTGAGACAGGTACTGTCAGATAACAGCTGTTACTCTTCAGTCGCTTATGTACAGCTCAATGACAGGTCCTTTTGTTCCTCTGTGTGTGTGTGTTGAACAGGATCTCTGTGCAAGAACGTGAGGTCACTGTCTCCCATGCCATCCGCCCGTTCCCCTCAGAAGGTGACTGGTTTAAATGACTCTGTGTTAATAGTTGCTGATAAGTTGGTGTATATCTAATGAAGCTTTGCTCTGCAGTCAATGGTCCCGCCCCTAACGCCCTCCCCGACCGATGGCTTGCCGATGGGGAGCCTGGCGTCTCACTCCCCTGCTCGCTCCGGGAGCTACAGCAGCGGGATCTCATCCCTCAGCCGCTGCAGTGTCTCTGAAACGTGCGGGATCGACCTCCCGCTACCCGACCCTCCTCTACCCCCCGCTGTCCCCTCAGACGTGCCCATTCGGCGGGGCAGCAAGACTCCTCCGCCCTACAGCGTCTACGAGCGAAACAATCCCCGACGAGCAACGCCGCTGCCTCACAGTCTGTCAGTGCCGCCCAGTACCGATAACCCCAGCCTGAGCGGCAAACCCCAGCTGAACCGCGTGCAGCGCATTAATTCAGAGCCCCGGCACCGGCCCACTCCCAGAAAGGTCTCTCAGCTGTAGCGCAGCAGCGGTAACATGGACTGCGTTGCATTTTTTGCAGCCAACTGTAAAATAACTGTAGGTTATGTATCATAATTGGCAATGTTTTCAAATGCAAGGAGGTGCATTTTTGTGGAGGATTGGGAGTGGCATATAAATAAATCATTCAAATCTTACTAATCTTACTAAATTAGTAGTATATGTCAATAAATAAATCATAATATGTCAAAGTCAAAAGCAAACAAGCAAAAATGTAATTCAAAAGTCATTTAATAATTGACACATTTCGTGCTTTATTTGTTCTGTATATAAATAACTAAAATCATCAAAAATGTCAAGTAAATAAATAAATGTTAATATATTTATCATAAAAATTATTTATGTATAGACTAGTGCTGTCAAAACGATTAATCGTGATTAAATAAAAATAAAAATAAAAGTTTTTGCTTACATAATATGTGTGTGTGTACTGTATATATTAATAATTATATATAAATACACACACATGCATCATATATTTTGAAAGTATTTACATGTATTTATATATCAAATATAAATATATATTAAATATATAAATGTAAAATTTTTCTTAAATATATACATGCATTTGTGTTTATTTATAGATGCAGTACATATACACATTATGTAAACAAAAACTTTTATTTTGGAAGCAATTAATCATTTTACAGCACTAATACTGGCACATTTCATTCATTATTAATTTATTTGTTCAAATTTTATGTATAATATTTTATTATTGTATTTAGTTATTAAATAGGCAATTTAATTTAGAAATTAATGCAATTGTTTGAATTTATTAAGTACATTTATTGGACTTTGAACTATATATTTATTGACGTACACATTTTATAATTTTTTTGTTTTTTATTTATTAACAAAAGATTTATTTACCATCATATGCCACTCTCAGTCCTCCATACGTTTTGATTATTAATTTAGCATTTAGAATTGAAAGTGAAACGGAATGCTCCCATGATGAATGTTTCCTTTTTCTGTTCGTTGGTATTAAGTAGACCATCTTAATTTCATTTTAAAGCTGCATATTTGATGGTTTAGTGACTACTTACTGGATGGGCTCTTTAGACGCAGTCTGAAGCGCAGCTCAGCATTGTTCTTCATCTCGGCGCAGTCCTTCTTGATATGCAGTTACGGCTAGAAATGAAATGTACTAGAAAAGCCATGAAGAGATTATGTACGCTTTGAAATGGCATGTAATTTACAGCAAAATCTGAAGATCTGGCAGGTCCATATCCCATTTAGAGTGCTCTGAAACATATTGCTAGCAAGGTATTTTTGATAGAAGTACAAAATCAGTGTTGTACAGTTTTTCTTTCCACACTACAGCAGTTTTTTGTTTTGGTCTTACATAAACCGAGGCGTACAGCTAGACCTGCGTCCCGTTTTAACCGCTTTGTACTTTCTGGAATGGCTAAAAGGTGCTACATATTTCTTAGTGTTTGGTTTTTTTTCTAATGTAGCCTCGTATCTACCGAAACTGCCTGACCGTTTAAATGTGCCAATGTGATGAAATTGTGTGGTCTCCGAGTATTGTGCCAAAGATGCAAACAGTATTAACTTCTTTGTCAGTGAGAGTAGTTAGGAAAGCTTAACTGAAGTTAGCGTGACTGCTAGTGCTCAACAATGTGCTTCTTAAACCGTGTGCAGACGCGTAGATCAAGACTGCATGGGGCATGAGCAGTACAAAGCAATATAACCATTGTAGTTTGCAGAGAGCGATAGAAACAAACATCATCTAGTTCTGAGATGACTTTTCCCAGCAGCCTGATCCCAAATCAGCTTGTGTCGCCGCAGTCACCTCCAAACAGTATTGGCTAGATCAAATCTGGTTCTCTTTCTCCTTTGAATGGTAAATGTGACACAACTTTTTGCATTACGGTCAGAAATTCAATTTGGGATCTTATTTGGACTCTAGGTTGTAGACGATAAACAGTTTAGGAAATGCTGTGTGGAATCGATGTTCATTTTTATTGTTTTACCTTTTGTAATCTTTGAGTATTTGTTTTCTTCTAAAAGAAAAAAAAGGGTTTTTTTTATGTTACATTGCATTTCCATAAAAACATGAAACCATGAAACATACTAACAACATTAAAGGGTTAGTTCACCCAAAAATGAAAATTTTGTCATTAATTACTCAACCTCACGTCGTTCTAAACCCATAAGACCTTCGTTCATCTTCTGAACACAAATTAAGATATTTTTGATCTGACCCTCCATAGACAGCAATACAACTGAAATGATCCCAGATCCAGAAACAGAGTATAAACACCGGTAAAACAGTCCATGTGACATCAGTGGCTCAACCTCACTTTTGCGATGCTGCAGTACAAGAATACTTTTTTGTGCAAATAAAACAAAAATAACATAATTTACTGTTCTCCCTTGACTTACGTCTTCCACCATTTTAGAGAGTATCTCAAGGCACTGCATACACAAGCTTTGATGTATTAGACGTAATCAGCCTTGTTTACATCCGGGTGAACGCATGCACATGTTTGTAATCTGTGGCTGTTTGTACCTAGAAGAAAGCGTACGCTTACACAGTAATGTTCTCTAAAATGGCAGAAGACGTAAGTCAGGGGAGAAAAATGGTTGAGTATATGATGTTATTTTTGTTTTCTTTGCGCAAAAAAAAATATTCTCGTAGCGTCGCAAAACTATAGTTGATCCACTGATGTCACATGGACTTTTTTTTACTGTTTTTTTTAACCATGTTTCTGGATCTGGGGTCATTTCAGTTGTATTGCTGTCTATGGAGGGTCTGATGGCTCTCTGATATCATCAAAAATATCTTCATTTGTGTTCAGAAGACGAACGAAGGTCTTATGGGTTTGGAACGACATGAGGGTGATTAATTAATGAAAGAATTTTCATTTTTGGGTGAACTAACCCTTTAAAACATTTGTTTTTCTTTCTCAAAGTCAATGTGGTCAAGTGTTCGACAAAATTGATTTTAGACATTTATGAAGCTTCGTTTCAAAGAAAATACCAATCTGATCTCACATGAAAACGTAACTATATTACAAAGTGGCGATTTTGCTTAAATTCGTACGATGCGAATCTTATGAAATCGTATGTTTTTCGTAAAAAGTAAGCATGAAGGTCCACGCCTGAATATATTTTTTTTCCGTAAAAATAAGCATGAAGGTCCACGCCTGAACTGAGTGTAAGCAAATTGTACGAATTCATACCAATTAGTCAAAATGAAAAATAGTTACGAATTGTCACGTGAGTGCGTTGCTCCATCCCTTCCTACGAAAGAAAAATTTCCACATATTGATGTAAAATTGATAGTAACAAACAGCTTTTTCACTGCCAGCTTAAAGGCCCGCGATTCTTTTAATAAATATCGGATAATAAACATTTGATAGTCGTTAAAATGCTACTTCAAAACACACAGCAGCCTTCGTGAATCTCTGCTGTCAGTTTACATTATCGATCATGTATAGACAATTGATACGGTCTGTACTTGATAAAAATTGTTCTTGGCGAAAATATCCCCTGTGATTTTATTCTATTATTGCATTTTTGTAGATAAATACAAAGTTCAAAGTGCTGTATTTTTTGGCAACCTAAAATATTTGAAGTGTGAAGAATCGATTCAATTACTTTAAGATGGGCACCGTAACCGATTTGTTTGTTATCTATTTTATTAACGGCTTTGCTATGTTCTCATATTGCCATGTTATGAGAATTGCTCATTTTTCGGCAATCACGTTTTGTAATTTCGATAGATTGCCAATGGTCAAGTCGTAGGACTTCAACTCTAGTCACGCCTGTATTTCTCCTGTCCTGTTCTCTCCTTTCACCCTCCTTTTTATGGATTATACTCTTTCTGTTCAATTTTTTGAACTTGTAAAGTTGTACTTTATATCATACGATGGAATGAAAGTATTCCATATAGCCTGTGTTACAGATTTTGTACAAAAGGTGTTTATATGAAAATGTAACCAGTTCATAGCTTTGAATGTTGCAACTAAAGTTTTTATTTGTAAATGTTGAATATTAACCATCAAACAAATAAAGGTTGATTGATGTAAACTGTGATGTTATGTTTATATATATGAACATATATACAACATTTACCATGTTTAAACATTTACCAGAGCTTCTTTAACTGATTGACAGAGTTCTCTTTTTTATTTATGGATAATTAGTATTTCGATGGAAACTTCATTTAATTTTAAAGGACCAAAATGTACATCTACCAAACGTTAGTTACATTAAAAACAGTACTGTTATAATACTAAATGTTTTGTAGATGCCATTTTTTATATTTGTGATTATAAACTATGTATGTATAAATATTTTTAATTATATTAATTATTAATATAGTGGTTATGAATATATTTTAATTGTTACCTCAATAAACCTCTAGTGTAAAAAATTAATAAAATGCATTATGAAGATTACACGTAACAACCTTTTGATCAGACATCTACCTCACAGCCTCATTTTCGTAAAATTTAAATATGAATGCAATAACGTATAGTATTTTTCTGTCCTAAAAAAAATTTCACATTTTTTCAGATCTCACATAATTAAATTCAACGTGATTAATTATAATGTAGAATACAACATATAATATAACATTTTGAATATTTTATCATTGTAGCCTATTTATTAAGTTTATTAATGTAAAACAAATATTTACTTTGAAACAACATCTATTTTATTCAGATTTTCAAATATATCCTTACTGTACTATTACATGTAAAATATAATTTAAATACTACTCTAAACATACATACAGCCTACTGTAAACTAGTCGACTCTAATGTTATGAATGAAAATGGGAGGGCTTTAGGACCCGGAAGCAGCGAGCGTGGTGTCGTAGTGAACGGAGCGACGTACATAAAGGTGAGTGTACGGACATGCGTCTGATATCACTGATACTCGGCGTTTAGTCCGCGTTATTGCTGAGGGCTTTATGCTTCACTTCAGCTTTTCTATTATATTTGTATGCACCGTTATGAAGTTCATCACACGTGCACTGTTCGTCCTTGTTTATAGTAACGGCATGACCTGTCAGTGCAGCGTGGTCGCCATAACTACAGGAGGATTTACTGATGTATATTGAGTTAGTGTCGCAGTTTTACACTTAAATACACCACAAGATCAAACAAAAGAGATTTTGGGAAAAGTCGACGACATTTTGTGCATTTGCTAATGTAGTAGCGTTAGCTGTGTTATTTGTACAGTCGGTTTGTTAGAGCTCAGGCTCTCTCCAAATATGTAATTCTTTACGTAGAATACCTAAACTACTACAAATAGTAGTATACTACACAGAATACTGTATCTCAGTATATTCAGTGCACTTAACTCGACCTGTCCATGTCCAGAGTCCACTATGTTTATCAGGAACACGTTTAAACGTTTGATTTGACAAGTTGTAAGACATTTTTACACAAAATGGTAGTATAATTGGGAAATCCTATTTTTATATCCGGAAGGTTAACTGAACAACACGTGCTAAATCAAACATGCAATGTAAAAAGGTCAAATAAAGGTATAGTAGCTTTTGTAATGGTATGTATATACCTATGCTTTCTTTAAAGTTGTAGAACTGGCCATAGATGTTCAAAACAGGCCTGTGATGTCCAAAAATGTTGATTGTTAAAAATGTGTTTTAGCTAACTTGCTAACTTTTGAGCTTGTTGGATGCCCAGCACAGTCACTCAGGAGTAAAGATCAGTATCTTTTCATTTTTGCCATATAATTCTCATGTAAAGGTACTGGAAGACACTGATATAAAAAGAGGTCATTCTCCCATATGAGTGCTGGCTGAATTTAGTTTCTAGGTTAATTAGTTAACGAAGTTGCCCTTGTGAAGCTGCCCTAATGAATAAGATTATTTTGAATTTCTGTTCAGTAACTCATGAAAACATCACTTTGTATTGGCTTTGAGGTTTAAAAGGGTTGTTTCCATTAAAATAATTACTAGATTTAGTATTGAATATAACAGATCATATATTATAAACTATTAAATACATAAAGTGAGTATTAATATTACATATTAAGAATAAAAACTGCTACACTATTTTTTTTTTTGCAATATATATATATATATACACACATTAATAACATTGCCATTTTTTGCAAAATGAAAATATTAATAAAAAAATAAAAAAAACTATTTTATATTGGAATCATCATTTTTAATTATATTTTATTTTTAATAAAAATATTTAAAATCGTTTCATTTAAATAATTTAAAAGAATATTTGTACATGTGTATGTATTTGTATACACACACACAAATGAATTTCTTTACAAATTAAAAGTGATTTGAAAAATATTAGTGCTGTCAAACACTCATTCCATCCAAAATAAATGTTTTTATTTACATAACACGTGTGTTTAACGTGTATATTTATTATGTGTATATAAATACATACACGGTGCATATTTAAAAAATATTTACATGTATATATTTATATTCATACAATTTGTTGTATAGAAATATATTTAAAATATAAACAACTTATTTTTTAAATATATGTTATAAACAACTTCAAATACATATATATATACATATATACAAATATATTCATATATAAAACATATATAAAAAACATATATAAAACATATATATAAAATATATAAATTAATGTTTGTTAAATATATATATATATATATAGAGAGAGAGAGAGAGAGTCATGTTTGCACATTTATATACACATACAGTACACAGTATACACACAGACACATATATATAGAAAGAGTATAAAAGATCCAATTGTTCGTGAACCTTTGACTTTTGCATGTAAACAGCTTTAAAAGTTTTTACCGTAGGATACCGTGAGTCACCCTGGTTCTTTTTTGTCTGCCAGTCTACAGCTGTCTTCAGCACATCATTAATCTCCCCACTGCTGTGATGCAGACTAATGGTCAAGCATTCCAGCTGAAATCATACTTACAGGTGCAGACATTGAGATAATTTAAACAGATTCAGTCTGTCAGTGCCGTGTTGTGAAATACACGGTTCAAATAGGCCCATGCATCTAGGAAACTGAAAATTGCCTTGTCGAGACTGGAAATCTGTCATTGCGCTTTCAAATTACCCCAAAGCAGCGAGTTCACTAAGCATTTCTGGACACATTTGATGACTGGTGCAATTAAAATGGTTACGCTCAGGTATGCATAAACAAAGCTACCAGGCTACAGTTTTACATTATGCAGGTGGCATATTTGACAGTATTACTTGCAGGATAAATGGGTTAGAACGTATAAACCCATATGATAAAACGATCCCGCTGGCATGAGACCACCGTGCTCCGTTCTGCAGCTGTGTGCAATGGTCACCTAATATTACCCAGACATTTGCTTTCAACTCTAGAAACACATCTTTAATTGGACACGGCCACAAAAAAATCCATCTACATTACACACCTGCTGTGCCAACGTTTGGTTTTTATCGCTCACGTTTTTATTTCTGTCCGCAGCACATGGAAAATGGTGGAAAATGTTCTCGACTCGGAATCTGAAAGCGGCCTTTGATGAAAAATGAACTCGGTGCTTTCTTTTGATCACCGCGCACCAGTCCTAGATTCTCCCATCTTCCCATTTTTAAGAATAAACTATTAGATGCTCCACTTTACACACCTTTGAGATCCTCGTGGCGTGTGCCAACCTCTCCGTGTGTAGTCTGAAGTAAAAATATAGGCTTGTGGCTCAGTGGAGGGACGAGCAAAAATAGACGTCTTTGGGAAAAAAGGCCGTTGTGTGCGTGATTGGCAGTCTCTCACTGTATGTGCTGGCGAGGGATTGTTGTTAGAGGAACCTGACAGCTGGCACTTGGCAGGTCTGCCCAGAACACCATGGATAATTTAGCCACTCGTTGTCATAATAGTTCATTAGTCGCACTCTTGTGTGAGACGCAGCTCTTCACCTGCTAAATACTTAACACTAGAAGTTTCAGAGCAGGGTAAGACACATGAGAGATGAAGATGACGTGAAATCAAAATGCTTCAGCCCTTATTGTGTTTGATGGGTCTTCCAGAGGAAAAAAAGAAAATTGTGTTTAATTAAAATTCAGTAACCTTTGATGTTTATTTATACAGTACAATTTAAAAGCTTGTTTGAAGGAAATGAATTAACCTTTATTCAGCAAGAACACACTCAGTTGATCAAAAGTGACAGACTTTTTTGTTACATTTATTTATGTAATTTGTTACAAAAGATTTCCACATAAACTTTATAAACTGTTTTCAACAGTGTTAATAATAATAAATGTTTCATGAGCAGCAGCAAGTCAGCAAATTAGGACTGAAGTAATGATGCTGAAAATTCAGCCTTTTCAACATGGGAATAAATTACATTTTTAAATATGTCCCAAAAAGAAAACAGTTATTTTAAATGTTAATAATATTTCACAATATTGCAGTTTTTACTCAATTTTTTCAAGAACTTTAAAATATAACTTTTTTTAATAAACTGCGAACATTTGAACAGAAGTGTCAAAAACTACTGAATATTATTTTTCATAAAGTTCAATAATAATATTTAAGAGGTTTTGGGCATTTTTATCATATTTACTATATAAATTAATTTAGCTTTAGAAATGTATTATTGAGTCCATACATAAACGGTGCTCAAAACTGCATTCTTTTCAGAAAATATATAAAATTATTTGCAAAAACAGATAACACCGAATTCAAAAATCATGTTTTTTATTATGTTATCATGCTTTTATAGTGTTTTATTTAGTGAGTTCGCTGTAATTTTTTAGTTATTTTTTAACCAAATCAAAATAACCCAACTACAGTTTCAGCTTAATTGGAATGCACAATGAAAATTATGATTTTTTTTTTTAAATGGTTAAAAAATGAGTTGGCTTAATTAACTGAGCAAATTAACTTTGTATATGTACACACATTTTATATACTCACATTTAGTTGTATAGGGGTCATATAATGCCATTTCAAGTTTTCCTTTCTCTTTAGAGTGTGACAAACTGTGCATAGATAAGATCCCTAAAGTTGCAAAAGATATATTCTTTTATAAAAGTTAGGATTTGTCCACACCCCCCTAAAACATCTCGTTTTTAACACGCCCCCACTTTTCTATGTCACAGAGTGGGTTTATTTTCAAACACCGGCCAAAGAAGGCGGAGCTATTATTCTCGCTGTAGTGTTGATGCGGGTGCCGTGTTCAGGAGATGCTGTGTGACTTTGTAAAAGTGAAACTACTTTGTTTGTTCTTCCAAAAGAGGACATAACTAAAAATCATTCGTCAAGTTGTATTCACAACACTGTTCCAGAACAGCTCAACACAAATATTAGAGTGTCTTCAGCACATTTATGGAGGACAGACTTCTTAAACCTGCAGAGCAGCCTATGTTGGCTGTGCACAGAGACTATAAAGCAGGGTTTGTCAATCTCAGTTCCTGGAGGGCCAGAGCCCTGCAGAGTTTAGTTCAAACCCTGCTCCAACACACATAATATGCAGTTTTGAAGGACTTGATTAGTTGGATCAGGTGTGTTTAATTAGGGTTGCATCTAAACTCAATTCCAGCTCTGCAAGGACAGTCTGGCGCTTCTGACTCACAACCTTTAGGTTACGTTTTTTTATTAAAAGAATCTGCTACTTATTATTCAAACACAAGTTTTGAGCAGTGAAGGGTAATGTTAGTGCTTGTTTGTCGTTTCTCCAATAACGAATGCAGACATGATGTTATGTTTATGATGCGCAATTCAGCGTGACGCGTAAAAAGACAGTGTACATCATGATAATCAGTAATTATGTCTTCACTGGATGCAACAAACGCCTTGTTTGTAATGTGTTTTATTGTTTTGGTGTCATGTCGCTGGAATGCGGCATCACGTTATGGTAAGGGGCGTAACATTTCCTTCAAATGCTTGCAGCATTCGGCCAATCACATCGCACTGGATAGCTGATCAGTCAGAGCACTCCTTGCTTTTTTAGAACAATGAGCTTTGTACAAGTCGACCCGGATGTACACTATGTAGAAAATAATTTGGTTTTTGAACCTTAAACTGCATAAACACATTGCATAACACCAAATAAATAAAATTATGTTCTTTTGAGCAACATAATATGACCCCTTTAACCACAGGTGTCAATAGACTAGAAGAAATGTAGAAATGTTCTAATTTCAATTTACTTTTTTAGAATTTTACTTCCAGTAATTGTGACTATACCTCACGACGTGATTCTTTTATGCTTCATCATTCAATTAGTTTTTACTTTTGCCCACTTTTCACTTGGGAATGTGTCTCATTACACAAGTAAAGTGCTTTACAAATGCTGTTTCATGCAAAACTGAAATAATCAGTGTTTGTATTATATTAATATTGTTTCCTCGGGTAGCCTACATACGCAGTAGAGAGTCAGGAAGGTGTCTCTCTGCGACCACAAAAGATGTTTTTGTAATTTTCCCAGCTTGAGTCGTATTTGGCTCTCAGCAGTGCAACCTGAACAAATCCTGCACTGCGTTATGATTCGCTCAGCACTTTTTTTTTGTACCCTATATTTCCCAGATCCTCTGCTAAGTTGTTGTAGTCTCTGATTTTTGAGCCTCTTGAATGCCCTCCTGTGAGCAAACGGCTTCTAGACTTTCTTCAAGTGCTTACCAGTAAGCCTGCAAAGTTGCTGCCTGAGACCTTGAGGGCTTTTTTTAAGGAAAACAGTATGAGCCGTTCCTCAACTTTTTGTTACTGTGGTGAACTCAAAATGAATCAAATGAATGAGACTCATAATTGCATACCGTGTACCTCCAAATCAAGCATCACACTAGCAATTAATGGTATTAGAGCGAGCGTGCTCTTGTCAGATTCAATTTCAATGCCTCAGTGGGTTTTCTGCCCTAATGCGTTGGGTGTACAGAGTTTTGTCATTGCGAATACAATCCACAGATGGCCGCATATAGGTACAATTACTAAATTCATTATTAAATGGGCTGCTTTATGAGCGTTTTCTTCTTTTTGACCTTACTAGTCCCTTGCAATTTGATTCAAAACAAGATGGTTCATGCTTAGAGGTATATAGTTAAGCTTGTAATACTTTTGTTTTCTTTGTGAGTTTAGATCATCCAATATTTCCTTGAAACATGTCTTTTTCCTGTGCAGAGACTACTTCTCAATACTTAACAAAGACATCCATCCATCTTGTTGAATGTTTGAATTATTTCTTCATAAGATGTTACCAGACCAGAAAAAGACTCTTTGAAAAAGCCAAGGTCATTTCTCTTTTCATTCTCTCTCTTCAGGCGATGGCGCAGACGGTCTTTAGGCGAAGATACTTCAAAGCTTTTGTTAGTGGCTTCTTTGTAGCCGTTCCTGTGACAGTGACTGTTTTAGACCGTCTTGCCTATGTGGCACGTGTGGAAGGTGCCTCGATGCAGGTGGGATGTCCTTTATACACTTTACTAAACATGGTAATGTTGTTTTAATGTTAAGTCTAGTTTTGCTGAAAGTTAGCAAAAATGTGCATTTGTCTTTAAATAACACAAGTTGGAGCTGTGGCATAGTGGTTCATGCTCATATGGGAGATGCAGGTTTAAGGCTATCCTTTATTATATTTATCTCACTATTTATATATGTATCTGTGTGTGTGTGTATACAGTGGGTACGGTAAGTATTCAGACCCCCTTAAATTTTTCCCTCTTTGTTATATTGCACCCATTTGCTAAAATCATTTAATTTCATTTTTTTCCTCATTAATGTACACACAGCACCCCATATTGACAGAAAAACACAGAATTGTTGACATTTTTG
>JAUMHE010000041.1:1115732-1134434 GCA_032359235.1 Enteromius mattozi | reverse complement strand
TCAGTACATTACAGAAAATAATGAACTTTATCACAATATGCTAATTTTTTGAAAAGGACCTGTATATATATATATAATTTTTTATTTCATTTTTTTAATTTTTAAGGGTATCAGAACTGACAAACACTATATGATTTGTCAACGTCATTTGCGTTGGCTGACCCTAACGTTTAATCAAAACCATCACACTTACGATCAATCTTGAACACAATGCATTCTCGGCATATGTCATTTCCTTTCTCACATGTGCAGATATGCATATGTGCGAGAATTATGATGGCAGCAGCTTCCCAACATCCTGCCAATAAAGCAGCATGCCCCACACACATAGACATATGCACACAATCCACAAAAGATTTAGAGATGTTTTGTAATGCTAAAAGGTGACTCAAGGGACTTTGTTTTTTCAAGGTATTTTTGTGTTTCTGCAACATACTTTAAATTAAACAAGCCTCACAAAACCTCTTAACAATTATGAAACAAATGACTGTTTTTCAGATAACTCAAACACCATCTAAGTCTAATCCCTCCTTAAAGGAGTGCCTGTGATTGCGCTTTTTATACAGCGATTATGATATTGTGACACATATTCTGAGATATTGTGCTTTCCCCATTCAAGAAGTTGACTACTGTACAAATAGCTGCCCAGAAGCATTACCATGTTGGCCAAGTTACCTGACTAACTTGCCTTTAGAGGATTTTGGTAATGGACAATGGACATTATCCACTGTAATCCTGTCCAAATCGGTACATGTAATGACAGATGTCCTTTGTTAACAATTGCAACTCAAATGTTGATGATATCTGGCGACCCCTGAAAATATAATTACGAGAAATGTCGTAACAACCATATAAACAATGGAGACATAGTAGTCCAAGCGTTAAGCAAGAGTGGAAAATGTTACGTCCAAGTGTCTTCAATTTAACAAAAATCCCCTCACCAGTGTTTACAATGTCAACCTGTGTCCAAACAAAACTGATTGTCTTTAAAGTACTGACTTCAAAATTTTTTATAGCGCTCAGCAGTGGTTGTATTACAAGCCAACTCCCAGTTTTATTACCACTAATCAGAAAAGCCTTACCATTTATGGACAGGACTATTATTGTGTGGTGCCCCTTATGATGTCACACTCTGAAATCCTCTGGGATGGTTCAGCCCATCGGTGTCGTTGTCTGTGTAAACACTGAGATTTTTCCATAAACCATCTCACAGAAACATTTGACCCACCGGCTGGGTTCGAGTACCACATTAATGACCGCTACTCCAACACATTTACATGATGTGGTAGTGGTTATTATGTAATTGTGATAAAGGAACAGACAAGTACGCTCAGGCTCTTTTCTAACAGTTACATAACACTAATGAGGCAAATTCTGTGGGAAACACAATGCAAGCGAGTTGGCTGCTTTTATCCAGATTTTCAAACTGGAGAGAAGACATCTGGAGTTGATGGTTACAGTGCATCAACAACAGATAACGTCAAGACCACTTGTTTGCATTACTAAAGCCTTGACTTCATTAAAGCGCTGGCTAATGCTTGCACAGATTCCTCTCATTGTTGCATGCAATGAAACGGGCGAAGTCTTGACTTCAGGCTTTTGTTTCTGAGTGATGTTTCTTGCAATCAATTTAAACAGTTTGATTGTTCATTTGTGCAGGGATTCAACTCAATATCGGCACGAATGTCTTAAATTACACTAATTAGAATGTAATAAATATGCCAAATCACATTTCGGAATCGGTAATGGTGTCAGACGTGCAGTCTGAAAGACCACAAGATAGTGAAAAAGTAAAAACACACAATTTGAATATTTTGGGCGAATTATCATTTTAAAGGTCAGAAGTGATCTGTAGTGCTTGTAAAGACAGGGTGAGTGAAAATAATTTAGTATAGATTAATCAAGCATATAGTCCGCCTTAAGTCAGCTGTGATTTAAAACACATGTATGCTGAAAAGTTATTCTGACAATGACTTTTTCACCTTGGGACACAGTGTATAGATTGTGTCACGTGTAGAGAATAGTGCATACTAATTTATGAATTTTTATCTCTATTGCATTTCTGCATTTCAGCTGAAAGGAAAAAACAGTGCTACAAAAATAAAAATAATTTCAAAAATAAAGCATTTAAAAGCTGTATTTGTTAACCAGAATGTTTGTTTGTTAGAAAACTGAAAATGTTGTGTTAGACACACCCACTGTGAAATTGAATTGGTCCAGAACTATTTTTGCAAACTGGACAGCTAGATTTATTTATTTTTTTACCTGAAAGAACTGTGGTTGTCAAACCCACTGTGAAATTTAATTGGTCCAGAGCTATTTTTGTAAACAACTTTTTTTCTAGAAAAACCAATGACCAATAAAATTTCATAGTGGGCGTGGCTACGACAACTTTTTCAGGGGAAAAAACTTTATCTAGAAAAAAACCTAGCTGGCAATTCGTGTTTATAAAATGATTTGTGAGAGTTGTTTTGTAGAAAAAGTTTTTTGCCTCTGAAAAAATACAAACAGTAAATGAAAACTTTAGAGAATGAAAACACTGATAATACATATTTATATACATACACATTTATACAAATTCAGAACACCCATACCCGTGTCTTTTGTCTGATTTTATCTCATTTTGATTTTCTTTTTTTTTTTTCTTTTCTTTTTTAAGTGGACTATCCATTTTTTAATTGTAATTTTAATACACGAAGACAATAGGCCACAAATGCAACATAAAAAATTCCACTTTGAGAGAGAGAGAGATAGACACAATGATATCCACATTTATGAGAGCACATAAAACCAGCAATGCGCTCTCAGAAACTGGTTATCTGGACATGATATGAAGATATTTGGGAGCCTACAATGTCCTGTCTAAGAGCTGCTAGAAAACAACTATAGTCTCATTAAGTGAGAACTGTAATTTCTTGCACGCGCCCCTCGTTGGGACTCCTTCATGAGCAATGCAAACTCTTTTCATATATATTTTATGTCTATTCCTTGTAACAGCTGTTAATTTGAATTAAAGGACGTACAGAACCTGATTTTTTTCCACTGACGAAGCGTCAGGTGTGACAAATAGACATCACTATCTATAAATGTTTATGTCATGCTCTTGAAGGTGTCCTATAGGTTTTCGGTAAAGGGGAAGGGTCATCCAATGAAGTATAACCAGTGCAAGACGCTACCTAAACACAGAATAGATCTGAAAGGTCTGGCAGTCTTAATACTGAGTGCAGTTTAAGTAGCATAACACTTTTTTTTTTTATTTGTTTTACAACAGTTTGGCATTCAGTTATGTTTATATAGCACCACCCATTGATCAGGTTAACATTCTAAATCTGTATTTACTCAACCATGATGACATATCAAGAGAACGAAATTAAAATTGCATTCACGACTCAACTAACACTGCATATTTTCAATGCTGCACCAGTATTAAGACTCTAGACAGTTACAGGCTCTTAGAGGGCTCCGGTTTAGTTCAGGTGAGAGACAGTGGAGCTGGAGGGTTCAATCATGGCCAGCTTGGTTCTGGAGGTCCAAAGTAGGGTCCAGGGAACTGCAGCTCCACACTGACTCACCATCCCAGGGTCCCACTAAAACCCAAAAACATTTACACATACGTGAATTAAATCATTTGCAGAAAATGATTATATACCTGTAATGAAACATTTGAATCTAAATGTAAATATTGTTAAAATAATGAAAATGAGGTAATTGGCATTAATTACATGTAATGATGATTAGTTAAATTTATTAAAAAAGATCTGCCTGATATGTGTAATATTAAATAGTATTTAAACAAAATCATACTAGGATAATATTTGGTTGAATTTCTTATTATGGTTTTTGTGTGCAGGTTGTGATTAAATTGTCTTTTTTTACTGCATTAGTAATATAGTTAGTTTTATAGTTTATATATTATATAGTTAATATAATTGTACTAAATTTAACACTTGCATCATTATCAGTTATATATAAATATCTATTTCTGCCACATAAGAAAAATAATGTTGTGACAACATATCAGACGGTGTAGGATCCATGTGCAGCTTTATTTACCCACAGCGGGACAGAGACAGAATCAGGGTCGGTAAACAGTCCGAGATCGAGGCAGGCAGCAAACAATCAGAAACCAGATAAACACAAAACATATTTGGCCCACATGAGGAACCTACTTCAATCCTCTTGATGATTCTGACAATATGTTAGAAGAAAGCAAATAACCTCTTGGTTCAGATGTTCTGCCTGGCCGTTAGATTGGGGATGGTACCTGGATGTTAAACTCACATTCACGTTGAGATGTCAAAAGAAGGCTGACCATACCCGTGAGGTAAACTGAGGTCCTCTGTCTGAGACAATATCGTCGGGCAGACCATAGAATCAGAAAACTTGGTTGCAGAGAAGTTCGGCAGTCTCAAAGGCTGAGGAGAGTTTGGGCAGAGGCACGAGTCGACAGGCTTTAGAAAAGCGATCAATGATGGTGATTATAGTCATGTTTCCCTGAGAGTTAGGTAGGTCGGTGATGAAATCTATGGTAATGTGGGACCAAGGTCTTTGTGGTGTGGGAAATGGTTGAAGCAGGGCGGCTGGTAGCTGTCTGGGGGTTTTGGGGGTGTTGCAAATGGAACAATTGTGAATGAAATCAACTGTGTCCTTCTGGAGAGTGGGCCACCAAAAGCGATTCCTGAGCAGTTGTTCAGTGGCTGTGATACCCGGATGACCAGAGCTGGGAGTGTTGTGTACTTAAGTGAGAACCCTCTGACGGAGCTGTTCTGGGACAAAGGTACGAGTATGGAGACATTCGTTGGGCGGTGGGTTTTGACTGTTAGCCTGCTCAATCTCAGTCCCACTGCACAGGGGTGAGAAGCAGCTTTTCGGGAAGAATGGACTCCCCGCTAGAGTCTTGTTGATCCTCAGTATGGCGAGAGTGGGGGCGTCTACTTTTGTGTCTGCTTTTGTGTTCTTAGAGCCAGGCCTGTATGTCACGGTGAACTGGAAACGAGTAAAGAAAAGGGCCCATCTGGCTTGTCGGGGATTTAGTCGCTTGGCAGATCTGAGGAATTCAAGGTTTTTGTGATCAGTCAATATGACAAATGGATGATTTGCCCCCTCCAGCCAGTGTCGCCACTCTTCCAGAGCAAGCTTCACGGCCAACAATTCCCGGGTCCCCACATCATAATTACGCTTGATGGGAGTTAACTTACGGGAGAAGGCGGTGCATGGAAACATCTTGGCTGGGGATCCATGGCGTTGTGATAAAATGGCGCCCACTCCTGTGTTGGACGCATCTACTTTGTATGATGAAGGGCCGAGTGGGATCAGGATGCCGAAGAATGGGGGCGGTAGTGAAGCATGTCTTGAGGTTCTCAAAGGCCTGTAGTGCCTCGGGAGACCAGTGGAGTTTTGAGGAGTTTAGCTTGATCATGGACATGAGAGGGGCTGCCACTGTGCTAAAGCCTCTAATAAAACACTGGTAAAAGTTGGCAAATCCCAGAAAAATGTGTAATTCCTTCAGAGTCTGAGGCAACGGCCAATCGAGAACTGCCTGTACCTTTTTCTCGTCCATAGCTACCCCTCCTGACTGATGACTGAAGGAAGTGCACGGGCAGTGAAATTCACATTTTTTGACTTTGGCATAAAGTTGATATTGGATGAGACGTTTCAGGACTGCTCGAACATGTGTAACGTGCTCTTCCAGGGTATCGGAGTAAATAAGGATGTCGTCTATATAAATGATGACCCATCGGTCCAGCATGTCCCGAAAGACGTCATTCATAAAGGCCTGGAAGATGGAGGGACTGTTGGATAACCCAAACGGCATGACTAAATATTCATAGTGCCCACTGGTGGTTGAGAAGGCTGTCTTCCACTTGTCCCCCTCCCTTATGCGAATGAGGTTATAAACGTTTTGCAGGTCCAGCTTGGTGTATTACTTGACATGTCTCAGTTGTTCTAATGCTGCCGGAACGAGGGGTAGTGGGTATCGGAACTTGACAGTAATATCGTTAAGCCCACGATAATCAATGCAAGGATGGAGACCCCATCCTTATTCTTTATGAAAAAGAAGTCGGCCGAAGCGGGTGAGGTTGATGGTCTAATAAATACTTTGGCCAGCTCCTCCTCTATGTACTTCTTCATGGCTTCTGATTCAGGTTGAGAGGGAAAATCCTGCCCTTAGGGGGCGTAGTACCAGGCAGAAGGTCGATGGAAATCCCCTGCTGCCCCAGAATCGATCAAAGCAGAGGTGGAAATAACCTCTCCTTGAATGATTAAACTTACAGCTACTTTAAAACTGGTATTACAAGGTGAGAATTGGGATGATGCACTTACGGAGGAGGCGTTACATGTGGGTCGAACCGGACATGAAATCCTCATGTGTCCTGCTTGGCCGCAGTAGAGACACAGCTAAATCTGCCACCTTCGAACTCTGCCGCCATCCTACGCCACTGTGTTAGGGTGAGCAGTTGATCCCCAGCGCTCTTGCCCTCCACGGGGTGCTCAAAAACCTTCAAGAAACTGCTTCAAGAACGTGTCAAACAAGGGGAAAGCGGACCCATCGACTCTCCAAACGGCGGTGGCCCACTCTATCGCTTTCCCAGTGAGCAGCGAGCAAATGAACACCACATGGCTAGAGTCTGTGGGATATAGCATAGGTTGTTGGTCGACAAAGAGCAAGCACTGGAGGAGGAAACCTTTACATTTGGCGGGGGTTCCGTCGAACTTCTCTGGGAAAGCGAGTCGTGGATTAATGGTGGCGGCTGGTGGAGCAGGCGGATTGCTGGGGAGAGGAGCCGGGCTAGGCGACCAATTCCTTGGTCAGAGTGGTGAGTCAGTTCAGCTGCTGTTGGTGCATGATGAGCTGAGAGGCCTGGGCAGAAAGCTCTGTGGTCAGATGCAGGAGAGCTGCTGGATCGCTTTCTGGCGAAGTCTTCTGTGATGACACATAAGACGGTGTAGGATCCATGTGCAGCTTTATTTACCCACAGCGGGACAGAGACAGAATCAGGGTTGGTAAACAGTCCGAGATCAGGGCAGGCAGCATACAATCAGAAACCAGATGAACAGTACATGATCGGGGCAGGCAGCAAACAATCAGAAACCAGATAAACAGTCCAAGATGAAAACGGGCAAATCAAACACGGGTAATAACGCTCAGAAATGACAGCCAAGGCAAATCAAGTCTTCGCGGTGAGTAGATGTGCGCTCGTGGCTTTTATGTGTGTGTAATCAGTATGTGGGTGTGGTGATGAGGTGCAGGTGTGTGTGCTCAGTCCCAGGAATGAGGCACGATTAAAACATGATTTTATTATGGGCTTCAATAGTTATAGCATTGTATTAACAACAAGTGTATTTGCTTATTTGTTCATTTGCTTATGCTCACCTAGAAAACTATATAAAAATTATGTCATAAGTCGAATTATGCCATAATTATAAGAGTTTCTTTAAAAATTTCAAGTTTTTGTCTTAATTTTTTTTCTAATGAGAAAATCTTTGTCAATCTTTGTTTTCTTTCTTTTTTAAAAGAGATTTCTAACACTATATTCTATTCTTTTTCTATTCTGTCTACTTGTTTTCTTTTCATATATTATAAAAAATGACCCTTTAACACTATAGCATTCTCTATTCTTTTTCTATTCTTTTGACTTTTATTTTTTTTTAAATACAATTCTTACTACTTTCTATTCTATTTTTACTAGTTTTTCTTTTATTTATTATAAAAATCCCTTGCTACTTACATATTATTGCTCTTTTGTTGGTTTTGACTGCTTCTATTGTTCTCATCTGCAAAGTGCTTTGGATAAAAGCATCTGCTAAATGACTAAATGTCAATGAAAGCATTATTGTTTTTATTTTTTGTTTTATATGACAGAAATGAGTTTCAGTAGTTAGAAGCCATAACATAAAAGTTTATGATTTCCTTACACACCTGAAAAATTCTTACATGTAAGTGTTACCTGTGAGAGTGTGTGTGGTCGCAGGCGGTGGGTCCTGGGAAACTGGTGTGATGAGATGTGGGCTGAGTTGGTTGTGTTAGTAAAGGGGTTTGGGGTGGTTGACGGGATAATCAGGTGGCCGGTGTAGAGCTCCTGTGCACTGTAGCTTTCTGCCCAGATCTTATCTACAGAGCAGACACACTGTTACTACCACACGCAGAGGATTATGGGAAACAGCCTGTTCTCATGCATCTGCAAACTTTAGCTTGCTGGGGGTGATATTGTTCACTGCAAGCACATAATTTCTAGCAGCACGATGCTTTTAAAAGACACAAGATGTATTGGCATGCAAACACATGCTTTTTAGACATGATGAGACGAGACAAGACAGAACCCAAAACAGTGAAAAGGCGTTCAGTTTCATTATATTACTGAGTATTAAAAAATTCCGATGAGGAATCATTATCAGGTTAATATGATTTTACTTTATTTGTTAATATCTTTTCTCATTTCTGAGTCATGCTTAGCTTCCAGTAAACATTTGTTTAGTTAAATACTCATAAACATTAATTAGTCTTCCTTTTTTGTTTTTGTTGATGCTGATGTTTCAGTAAACTGAAAGCAAACCGCCATGCAGTAATTTCCTCAAGCTAGACTAACTCACATGGATATATTTATTATAGTCATTATTTTTGTTAATAATAATAATAATAAAAGAGATTATTATAAATTATAAATTTAAAAAAATGTTAGGTCAACATGCATGGGCTGTTGGTCAGGAAATAAAATCAAAACCCTGGTTAATACTAGCATTTTTAATAACATAATTTAATTGTAATATACTAGTCCAATGTTTTTTATGTATTTGCAAGAAGTCCCCAATGCTGCATTTATCAAATAATTTTATTAATATTAATTTTATTTAAAATAGGTGCTTTATATTTAAATATATTTTAAAATATAATTTATTCCTGTGATGCAATGCTGAATTTTCAGCATCATTATTCCATGGCAGAATTTATTCTAAAATGCTGATTTGCTGCTCAAAACAATATTTTTATTATCAGTGTTGAAAACATATTTTTGGTGATTCTATGATGAATAGATCACCAGAACTAAATGCACACAAACACACACACACTATAAGTCCTTTGCACAATCTGACATGCGCTTAACATTGAACTGGAAATTAGGGTCTGGCTGTCTGGCCAGAGGAGAACTGGCCCCAACTAAGCCTGGTTTCTCCCAAGGTTTTTTTTTTTCGGATGGGGTTTTGGCTCCTTTCCGCTGTCGCCTCTGACTTGCTTGGTTGGGGACACCTAATTTCTAGAGATTATCGTCGTTTTGATTACAGAGACCTTCTCTGCATTTAATAAATAAATAGTTTAATCTCGTCATTATACATTACCATCACTCTATTCTCCTATTTGATAATGTTCAGTGCTTTGCTACATTTTCTGTATTATTAAAAGAGCTATATAAATAAAAGTGACTGATTGATTGATTGAATAGAAAATTCAAAAGAACACAATTTATATGAAATATTGGTTGCAGTTTATCTTACAGTACATGTACTTTCAACAACAAAAATGTCCCAAACATTTGACCGTTAAAGTCTATAATTTCAGATTTGTTTTTATATTTAGGATGTTTTATATATCAAACATTGTTTTTTTCCAGATTTAAATTAGATTTTGAATCTCAGATTCTCAATGTGGCCTCAAACCTCACATTATTTATTATATTAAATATTTAACTTTGCACTTGACATTTATTCACATACAAATTTAATTGTGTACGTTATTTGTATCCTGTCTATTAGCTTTATTATACATGTACTGTAATGGAAAGTAAATAATGTATCTAAGTTATTAGAAAATTGCGTGATTTTGTAATCCTGCAAATTAAAAATAGTTTTTCAGCATGTTTAAAAATTATTTTGTTGCTGTACAAAATCTGGTGAGAGCGAGTGTGGGAAATACAGTCTCAATGCACCATCTGGGATTATGTTTAACCACAAAAACATACAAAGAGATAACAGGCTTCAAAAGGGGAAAAAACAAAACTAGGAGAAATGAGATTGTAGGCTATTTCATAGCAGTGCATTTCTAAATGAGTTATGTGTGGAGGTTTCATATCAAAACAAATGGCCTTTGAAATATGAAAAGTTTTTTGGTAATAAAACATCCCGCTGGAGAGCTTGTTTGCACTGCGGTGACATAGCCAATAATCTCAAACAGGCACAGCGGGACAGGCAGGGGTTGATGGGGTCACATGGGGAGGATCAGGGCAGCTGAGATTGGCTTTTACATGTCCATCAAAGAAATGCTCACCCTTCTAAAACAAAATGGCTGCCAGTGAGGCTATGCCCAAATGCCCTCCTCATCATCCTATTGGTTAAGAGATGGCAGGGTTTTAGCCAAGTGCAGCATGGGAAAAAAGATCAGGTTAGTATGCGTAGTTTTCCAGGTAGAAGCGACCTGTAAGCGCAGACACAGGATCAGCTTTCAGCGTGTCAATGTGAAATGCTGTATTATGAGGTTTAAGGGAAACTGATCCTGGATCTGTGCTTAGGGGCGATTTCTACAGTCATGAATAATAGAAATCCATAGGGTTGAGAAGTTATGATCAATATGAAGGCAGTAAAAGGAAATGATGGCATCTGCGTTGGAGATGAGGGCAGCTTCATTTCGATTACGATGACTCAATGGAAATAGACAGCCGAGCATCCGTTTCCAATTCAGTTTCTAGCATGAATATTTAATTAACAAGTAATGAAATTAAGCTGACCACGCCTCCAATTTGTCTTTCTTTGGCTTGCTGTAAAGTTTAAGCTTTCATGTGATAAGCAACAGTACAATTATTTCATATTCAGCCATACTGAATTTCCACCAAATTAAAAAAGCTGATGACCGTAAATATATAAGAACAGTTCGCCCAAAAAATGAATGTGCTGTCAAGTTATTTACGGGTTTGGGACAGTAAATAATGACAGGATTTTTTATTTCGGGGTGGACTGTCCCTTTAGCTGTTTGCAGATGTTTGTAGGACCGGGTTGTGACCTGATCGGGTGATTTCGGAGGTTTGTGGTTGGTCTGGTCAGGTGGTGTTTTCAAGTAGCCGTCATCGTAATTATCCGCCATGAGCTTCATGCGGTTCTGTGTCTAGGAAAAAAGAGGAGGCGCAGATGTAAGGAAAGATTTGGGGGGGGGGAGTTGGGGTAGAAACGGATGAAGGTTTGGGAGGGGTGTTTGAGAAGAGATCAATTAAAAGCACATCAATAGACTCTGTTTGCATTCAGAAACCCAGCAGTCAAAACAAAGATGTATTTTGTCTTGGCCTTTTAAGTTCTACAGCAACTCTACAGTTAAAACAAACAAACAACTTGACCTTGAGGACAGAGAGATATGCTCAGTGACGCAGTCCGTACCTGCTGCTTGAGCTGCTGCACCAAACGGTCCTTCTCCCTCCGCAGCTGGGCCACTTCCTCTTGTGTCTTCTTTTTTTTGGACGAAGACAGCTCCAGCAAGGCTATGTTAGCATCTTTCTCACTTATGGCTGCCAGCAGAGCTTCCTGTCTGTGAGGCACAATATGTGATGTAAGTTATATGTAAGTTATGTTACAAAATTATTTTGAACTAATTAAAAACATATCTATATAATAATAATAATAATAATAATAATGATTATTATTATTATTATTAAAATTACTTCTAAAACAAAATGTAATTATCAAAACCCTGGTTATATGTCAACTGGCAATGTCAAACAGAATTTATTATTAATTAATAAGTTGTTAATAAATATTATTTGTATTATTATTATTATTATTATTATTAATAAAAAAATTAATAATATAATAGTATACTATTATGATATAATAATAATAACAATAATAATAATAATTTGTGCTGGCAAATGATTAATCACGATTATAAACCAAAATAAAAGATTTGGTTTACATAATATATTTGTGTGCTGTATATATTTATTATGTATATATAAATACAAACACATGCATGTATATATTTAAGAAAAATATGTTATGTTTATATATTAAATATGTTTATACATATTATCAAATATAAGTATATAAATGTATAGTTTTTTTATGACAAAAAAATATAAAGTACATGTAAATATTTTTAAAATATATACTGTATGTGTTTGTGTTTGTATTTATATACACATAATACATATACACAGTACAAATACATGTATTATTTAAACAAAAACTTATTTTGGATGCAGTAAATTGTCATTTGACAGTACTACTACTACTAATAACAATAATAATTAATATTAATAATAATAATAATAAAAAAACATTTTTAAATCATAATTAAAATTAAGAACAAAACATAAAATGAAATTACATGTTAAAATCTACCCTGGTTGAATTATTTCAAAGTCTAAGCTTAATGTCAAACAGCACTTTATTTATTTATTATTATTATTAATAATAATAATAATTGAACACTATTAAAACTATTAAAATTGATAATAAAATTAAATAATCAGAATTGAATGTTAAAAACTATAATATTACTGGCTGAAATTATTAGTCCAAGCCCAGTGTTAAAAAGTATTTTAGTAGAAGTAGTAGTAATAGCACACTATTAAAATTCAAATTAAAAACAAAAATGCAAAAATAAAACAACATTTTCAAAATCATAATAACTCTGGTTGAAATGATTAGTAGTCTAAGCTCGATGTCAAACAGCGCTTTACTGAAGTACTGTGGAAATCCTCTTCAAAGCAATTGACCTCATTGACGATGACCAGGAGTCTTACAACACTCAACAGACCAGGTTAAAGGATGTTTGCTTTCACAAGTACAAAACATCTCAGGGGAATATGGATTTTGTCAAAATGATTGTGCATAATTGTCTCAGAAAGACTGAAATAGCTTGCTTATTCTTTTTTCTACAGATTCCCAGGAGCGGGGCTGAAGTGTGGAGACAGAAATAGCAAACAGAACAAGCCACGTGCAGAATGAATCATCATCTGCACAAATACATGGCACCAAAAAATATACAGAGTTAAAGTTTTAGAGCCTATTTTTCTGTCATGATGCTTATGCCTCTATTAACTGATTTATATTATTAACATCACACAGTTTGCCAAAGTGACCTCAGAATGAGCTCTCGTGTGAACGATGGTTATTGCACATACAATTTATTTATTTAAATTTATTATTGTTTTTTGTTTTTATTTTATTCTTCTTTGTGTTGTTGTTGTCTCTGTGTACTGGAAGCTGTGACACCAAAACAATTCCTTGTATGTGCAAACATACTTGGCAATAAAGCTCTTTCTGATTCTAATTCTGATTCTGATTATTTAATGGTTAAGCAATTTATTTAGATCTCATTAAGCTTATTATATAACACATAGCAAATGTGTATCCTGCACAAACAAAGAAGATGAAATATATTTTAAATCTTTACAATCTGATGTTTGTTGTTGTTCCTACATACTATATGTTGATGCATGACACCAAGCAACCATGCATGTGTTCAATACGTAATGAAGATTATGAACTAACTTACCAATAGGTCTAATTCCAGTAGTTTTCAATATATATACACATGGCAAGTGAGCAGAAAATATGCTGTAAATAAGAGATTTATGCTGCATTGTCAGGAGTTTTATTGATTATAATGAAAAAAATCTGAGTACACAGTCAACGAGCTCATGCTGTACGCAGACGTATGAAACTTTGTGGAAGAGTTCTTGTATTGTTATGTTGCCCGCTTTCTGTATTTAATTTAAAATCGAAATAACACTATTGTTTTTCATGCTGCTATGAAGGCCAACACGCATTGTATTGATTTATTAATGTATAAAACAGGATCAAATAATTTAAAAACATCTCTTTTGAATGTGCAACTTAGTATAGAATATAGCCTCCAGTTTTGCCTCCAATTTCACAAAATGTCTGCAAACTCCCTTTATCCTTTCGGTCTCCACTGATTTACAGTTTTTGGTTTCTTTGCAAGCGTTGTTATGATAAGATGTACAAAGAAAGTTCATAACGTACTTCATCTCCAGCACCTCCTCCAGGTGTCGCCTCCTCTCGGCTCTTAGTGTGGTCAGATGAGCTTCTTTCTCTGCCAGGGACTGCTGGGTGGACGACATCTTGGCCTTCATGGACTCCAGCTCCAGCTTCACTTTCTCCATGGCTCCCAGTAGCTCTTCCATCTTTTTAAGACATAAACAAAAGTTAACTTATTCATTACTGTTTATATTCTGTACTTCACAAAGTGACTGAATGTGTTATCAAATTTTTTCGCTGTTCTGGGAATTTTAGCGGGTGAAATGTAGTCATTTAACTACGAATCCACGTGATCGGGAACGTTGCATAAGTGTAAAAGATTTCTCCAACTTGTATTTTGCATCGTGTTCAAGGTGGTCACGCAAATTTGTCATGTTCACTAACAAGCTGATTGGTCTGAAAGCGACTTTTGTGTAACCTGTGGTACATCGCTACACTACTGTCTTAAAAATGAAGGTTTTACCGACCGTTTCATGTTCAGAACCCTTGAACAGTTTTTTTTAGTTTGAGGAACATTGTAGTATCTAAAGAACCTATGTTTTTTTATGTAAAAATCTTAACATTATAAGTAGACCTCAAGAGAAACTTAAAATAAAAAAAAAGTTGCAGTTCATGACCCATTTACACACTGACTTTGCTTACTCCAGGTGCCATGATTATAAACGTATTGATAAGAAATCAGCTTATCTCCACTGGGAAATTAAATGGTTTCTAGCTAGTCCAAGCTGATCTAGGTGATTCATCGGTTAGTGTGGCAAAGTTTAACCTGGTTGAACATCTTGTTCAAGTTGGTTAGACCTGGTAGATTACCTTTGACCAACACGAAACTGACTACCATGTTCCAAAAAAACAGCTTGACCAACTTATGCTGGTACCGTACCCTCAGAGTTGCCAGGTTTTCACATCAAAACCTGCCTAATTGCTACTCAAAACTAGCTCAATCACCCTTTAAGAAGTTCCCTGGTAAAAATTGCAATCCGGGGGGGTAAAAACCATGTTTTTTGGCAGGGTGGCCCTGGTAAAATTTCATTAAAGGGCTTAAATATCACATCATTGGGGTTGCTTCAACGACTTGTCATGAAAACAACCAACGGCAACAGTGTTAAAGTAGCCCAATTGCACAGGAAAACCACAGACTAGGCAACACTGCCTACCCGTTATTTTTCTTGATATTTTGTGTTGGTGCTTTGAATAGCATGCTAGCTCAGTGGTTCTCAACTTTTTTAAACTCAAAGGCCCTCCCATTGTCCTTGATAATATTTAAGGAGCCTATGGCTTTTCTAGTTTTCTGCTATGAACTGGACTTTCACTTAAAATTTCTACCCCACCTCGACTTTTCTAGGTCTGGGTAACTGGGTAATTTTTTAGGTAACTGTTTTGGTTTATTTTATTGCTTGTTTTATCTTATTTTAAATCAAATTAAGTAATTGGAAGTTTGCTAAGGCCCTCTGGTTGAGAACCAGCATGTTGTGCTTTAGCACAGTAAACCAATCTTGAAATTCATCCCCTAATCTGCACATAAACATAGAGGCAGACATCTTTGACAACTGCATCATGACTCACTATTATTTTGAGCATCTTGTGTCAAGAACATGGGTGACATTTCATAGTTTTTGGAGATGCATCAGGTAGTTTAGGAGTCACTAGCCGATTCTGAAATAGTCTTGTAATGTTGACCTGTTTCTCCTGGTGGGTTCGTGCAGCCTCCTCCTGCGCCAGCACCATCTCCCTTTCGGCAGTGATTTGAACGCTCTCTCTGAGAGCCTCCTCCAGCTCCTCAATGCGCTCTGCCTTCTGCCGCAGGGACTCCTGAGGTAAACGGGGCTCAGCTCATCATACGCACACCAGCACAGTTCAACAATGCTTAAATATACAGCGACCTGTCAAAACAGAGGAGTTTATGACAAAGCTGTCATAACTATCTCTCTGTACGTCTCACCTGCTGTGGGCCATCGTTGACATTTCTGCCCTTCCCTGACGGCTCCTTGTGTTTGCCAGAGGACTTCTTACTCTGCTCTTTCATTTGCCTGAAACATAAACATGAAGCGCTTGTGAGAGGGGTTTAATAGTAAAATAAAGAGTTTAAGAGATTTGGAGTGGAGGGGACTATTTAATAGCTGGAAAAAAGAGCTTGTTTTATTATTGGTTAATAAATATCACTAAGCCTGATCACATAAATAACTTCCTTGCATTAGTCATAAAGCTAAAACAGAGATTATACAGAGGAACAAAATACATTCACTTGCTTTTATTTCACTTGAAACCACATGAAATCGATTGACAAAAGCTGTTTTCCGTGGGACATAATGAAGGGCTTGTTTTTGTGTTTGTTTAGGCAAAACACTTTATTTATGTCATCCATGAACAGAACAGTCTTATTCTGGAGAGCTTGTGATTGGACAAAATGGATACACAATAATATTGCCTAAATAGACTTTTTTTTTAAATTGATCTCATATCAGATAAATGATCAGATATGTAATTTTATATAACTATATACATTTCTAATATTCATTTTTAACTTTTTTATACTCATTTTCCCTATTTTTTAAACATTTAAAAAAAATTAAACAATTTAAACAAATTTTGCTGTCATCTAAAACTAATTTAAAGTTAATCTTCAAGAAACACAAATAATTTAGTAACACTATTAAATGTAATCTTCAGAATTTTTCATATTATACATTATATTTTTGAGATTTGTAGCATTTAAAATTGTTTATTTAAATTTTTTGCATTTTACTTTTAATTTATCTTGACAAAATAGTGTAAAATTTATCGACTATAGGCCATAAGATAAAAATTATTATTGTCCAGAATTGTAATACTGATGCATCCCTAGAAAAAATATCTGTGTCAGGATTTCCCTGGAAGAGAAAGACTGTAAATTTTAAATCCATGTCTTTAAAAAGTTTTTTGTCTTTTTAACTTTTAGGTCTTTTCAAAATCTAAGCATACACTAGTATAAAGTTACAAAACTTTGATTTCATGGGGTCTTTAACAGATTTTGCTTTAGTTCTTGGGGACTCCATTTATGTGTGTGTAAGTACACATGTATTTACTAACCTGGAAGTCACACTAGGTACACATTTCCAGGTGAAAAAGTGAAAAAGAGGGAGACAAAAAGCAGAAGTTCAAAGGCCACTCAGCATGAGAAAAAAACACGTGATCAGTGCTTTAACGCAAAACTCAAAGGGGAGGGAAAGAAGTCCAGTCAAAACATCGACCTCGTCAAACGCAGACACTGAAAACGTTTTGACGGCGATAATTAAACAATGCAGCAAAAACACAGGTGACAAATAATCATGTTTAAAAAAAAAAGACTGGACAACAAATAAACCGATCAGGGAAACAGACTGACCTCTCCAGCTCACTGATTTTTCTGTCTTTGTCGTTCTTCTCGTTCTCCATCTGACGCAGGATGTCCAATAGACGATCAACTTCAGCCTGAGCTTTGGCGGAGTCTTCTCTGTGTCTGGCCACATCAGCTTCAAGTGAAGAAATCCTCTCAGATATCTCTGAGTTGGCCTGTGCATTGGCTGCAGCACTCTGAGCCTAATAGATCACCATGATATAAACACACCCACAAACATACACAAACTCACATACTGTATATACAGCCATTCTTACGCTCCCATTTCTAGTTCATCATAGCTACATCCCAGTTTGCATACTTGTACTATGCATCGGGTTACCACATTTTTCGAGCAATGAATTTCTACAGCCGTTGCAGTTTTTGAGCAATCATAGTGGATTGCTGGTTGGAATTCTATTTGTGTAAGAATCCAATCATTTGAATAAATACACTCTCGCTTACCTTCTTTAGCTGGTTCTCAAGTTTAATGCATTCCTCCCTCCTCTGGTCAAGGGCGATCTCTAGGCTTTTCAGTTTGGAGTCTTTCTTCAGGCCAGATGAGGCCAGCGACGACGCATGCTCTTTGAGATCCAGCAGAGAAGTCTGAAACCAAACTCATCATTGAGGTCCCAGGTATAGAGAAATCAAGCCTTTTTAGTATACAGGCACCTACAGAAGCTTACGGCATCACAGTTTATCTGTTTTGACAGGCACTCAACCAACCTGTCACATAGGATATCTGCCTGAAATCATGTTTGAAGTTGACTATCTTATGTAAATAATGACTCCATATTAGAGTCATCAAGAATTTATTTTGGTAGTAAATGTCAAATTACTTTCTTAATCTGTATTTTTTTTTGTGTTGTAGAAATTTTTTTAAATATCCTTAACTTAGCAGGGTTATTACTGTTAACTGTTAACTATCAAAAACATATTTGTCAATTGAAATATAAATATTAGATGAAAACCTAAACTAAACAAGTATTGTTACCTTGGCAACTGACAGAAATACATTTAATTTACAGCATTAAAATTACAAATGGCAATAAATGAAACTAAAATAAAAAAATAAAAAATAAATAGAATTTAAAAACAACACACACACACACACACACAACAAAAATAATAAAAATTTAACTAAAATATACAAATAAAAAAGCCAAAATATTACTTGTAAAAATATTAAATATTAGTATAAAACACTATAAATAAAATAAACACTCCAACATATATGAACCTCAAATGCAAAATTGTGATAGGCCTACCTTGAAAATATCTGAATTTTATATATGTTTAATATATATATATATATATATATATATATATATATATATATACACACTATTACCACTGTTTAGGGCATA
>JAUMHE010000041.1:1078050-1088175 GCA_032359235.1 Enteromius mattozi | reverse complement strand
CTTTTTAAAGGATGAACTGACTATTTACTAATGCTTAACTAATGATTCATAGCGTGTAGTTATTATAAAGTGTTACCAAACTGGCAAGGTTAGTGCAAAATGATACATTTTTAAGATTTGAAATATTATATCACACAAAGGGTTTAAATTTTAATAAGCTGCACTGTACATTCACAAAAAAATGAATAAGTTTTAAAGTTATACTATCATGAAGGTAAATTAGCACAATATTTACATTGTCTCTTACCAAGAAATGTACCATTCAAGAGTTTTTGGTCGTTAAAATATAGTAATGTTTTTGAAAGATGTATCTTCATGCTTACCACTGTATTTATTATAAAAATACAGTAAAACAGTAATATTCAGTTTTTTAATTTTTTGAAATGTAATGAATTTTCAGCATCATTAATCCAGATTTCAGTGTCACATGACCATTCATAAGTTAATATGCTAATTTGCTGCTCAGGAAACATTTATTATCAATATTTATAATAGTTTTGTGTTTTTCAGGATTCTTTGATTAATTGAAAGTTCAACACACATAATACAATAAAATAATACAATTGTTTAAAATTATATTATGTTCATTATATTATTATTATTACTGATATCATTAGTAATAATAATTCTGTTATGATAAATATATAATTTTTTATCAAATATTATTTAATCTGAGAAATATTAAATTTTATATTTAATGTGTGACTTTTTTTTTTTTGTTAATACATTTTTGTTATAGGATTTTAGGACACAATTTACAAAATACTGAACGTTTAAGATTACTTTTATACATTTTAACATATGTAGAGAAAAGAAGAATTATTGACCCCAAAAACATAAATTATAAAACAAAATAATAATAATAATGATACACCATAGCAGCATAGTATTGAGGTTTCATAACAGCAGACATCTTTACTTAATTTTTGTTGAATTTAATGCATTTTTTAAATTTCTTTAAATGAAAATAAAATAAACAAAAAAGGTACTTATCCCAAAACATCCAAATGTTTTATTTATTTATTATTATTAATTTTATTTTTTTTACAGACAAGTACAGTATATGAAGGACACAATGACACTAACTTTGTGTAGTCGGTACCAAAATTTTATTCCATTTTTAAAAGGGTGTTTCTTTGAGATTGTGCTCCCTGTCAATAACTGCGCTGAGAGGGCTTGAACAATATGTGTAAGCGCTTCCAAACATCATCTTCTGAATATGCGTGTGAATGAATGGAATTCAGCCACACAGTTTTGTGGCTTTTTGATTTATTTATGTTGGCAGTTTCCATCAAAAAAAGTTTGCAGTGCAAAGTAATACTAGTAATACTTCTGTTTTATACTGATGATTTTGACAGCGAGGGTGAATTTTAAAAATGTTGACCCAGTTTACAACCCCTCATAAACTTGTCAAGAACTGAGGCGAACAAGGCGAGATTTCCTTTGTAGAGATGTTATTAGAAAGCAAAGAATGTTTGCTCCTGACAAAATATTTGCCACAATACCTCATCCAAAATAGCCTTGTTTTTCCAGAAAAGAATCCTTCCTGGCTTTGCCCATCGGGTGCTGCTGTTTTCCTGCCATTCTTTAGACTATCACTTGATTCTCTCTTGTCTTCCTGCTTTGAGCCTCGAGAGCCTGTATATTAGTGTGTCCCAGTCAATCAGAACTTAAGGGAGCTTGTATTAAGCACCTATTTGGCAAAGGTACAGAATAAATGAATACATACATTAATAACAATATAATAAAATTCTCAAAAAAAATTAAAAAAATAAAATATTAAACAAATTATTAGAATAATTATACTTCTAAAAATATATGTAATTTTTTTTTCATTGTTATTTTATACTATTATTAAGGTACAGATACAAACTATATACACACAAATACACACAATAAGATAAAGCAAAATCCTATTTTTAAAAATTATATTATTTTATATTATGTTCATTATTATTACTGATATCATTATTAGTAGTAATTTCGTTATGATAAATTAATTATTATCAATGGTATTATTTAATATAAAATATATTACTATTTTATATTTAATTTGTGACTTTTTTGTGGTTAATAGAAGACTCGAGAACGTTGCTACAATTTGTTTAGTTCTGAAAATATCTGAAGATTTTAACTTTTCTTTTAATAATAGCATATTATGGAGGTTTCATAACAAGACACAACATGCTTGATAAGTATCTATAATATTCTTTATTTGTTTCTACAGTTGAAAACATGAGGAAAATATTTCAAGAAATACTAAGGAAATGTATCTGTCTGAACACAAGAAGAGTGCGTTAAAAAATTACAAAAGACAAAAAGTTTAAGAGCACACTGAATAGAAATAACAAAGTCAATGTGTCTTTACTGCATTGAAAACAACTCTCTGAGAAAAAAAAATATTAAATGCTAACATCAGTACAGAATCTATACCCGAGAAAATCAAAACGCATGCAGCCTAAATGCAGAAATCATGCTGGATTATTAGAATATTCTTCAGTGTTTGTTACCTTGAACACCACTTCAGTTCTCCTCAGAAAATATCTCAGAGAAATACTGCTTTCTCCTAAAGCTCTATTAATATTAATTCATATTAATACTCGTATCATATTGCACAAGCCCAAAATTGTAAATTTATTCGAGTGGATGGGTTGGGGGGTGGTCACAATGCATCATTTTAAAAACATTATGTAGATTGGATGGTCATATCAGAGATTCAGTGCCACCGTAAAAATTATTCTAAATTAGATTTGCACCCGTCCTGCATCTCATTATGACAGGGTACGTCAAAGCTTATAATGCTAGTGTGGCCCCATTAATATGTTATATATATATATATATATATATATAACACGTTTGCTGACATCATAATAAGAAAAAAACATGAGACCACTTTGGCTTTTAAGTATTTTTGTACCATAAATAGGTGGTTTATTTCAGAATTATGCTGGAATAAAAGTAAAAATAATAACAAAATTCAGTAGCACACTGCAAATGATTAAACTGCACCTGAGATCCGTGGCCATTCAAATTAAACAAAAGTGATCAAATAATAATAATAAATGATTGACTGTCACATTTCATATTTAGGTTTGATGAGGCTGTAAAAAATGCATTAGCCTATTAATAAAAAACAAAACGTAATTGTTTAAATCAAATATTTTTCACAAGAAACAAATGATCAAATGGCTACTTTCATTACATAATATACAAATCAGCATAAAGCACAACCATATTTTGTGACTCCATCACTTGCTAATTTAAACTACTTCATAAGATAAGATATAAAACAGCATGTCCAACCAACCTAACACACTGATTCCTGTGTAAATAAATATACTGTGACTTATTTGGTATGTACAGTCTTTTTTCCAATTGATTGTAATTGTCTTATTTGACAGAAAAATCTAATTCAAACTCTTTTGTAACACAATAAAACTGTAGCTATTTGCTAATATGGTCATCTTGGGTAAATTAACATTGATATACATTAGCATTGACTTCATCTTTAAATGGCCACTGCATCAGACTATCGTTAATACAAAATGTTTAATGCTAAACGCGTCACGCTGTGGGTTTGAGCTTCATCTGCTGCTGGCCACTGTGACATGGGTCCCCAGCTGTGCAGGGTGGTGTGGCGATGGTGCCCTCTGTTGCTAAGACCGAGGCAGTGCAGGCGTGGTTGAGGGAAGAAGGAATGGAGGGAAGTATAAAATAGAGAAGGAGAGAGAGAGATGGAGAGGGAGGAGTTCTACTCATCGCAGCCCAGCAGCTCCATTCGCAGGGTAATGCGTCCATGCCACGCCCACGGCAGGATGCGAACGAATCGTGCGTAGAAGGGGGGCTCGAACACGTTCTTTTTGTGCACGTTGTTGTCGCTGTTGCCAGGGAAAATCTGCAGGTGAAGCAGAAGGAAATAAAGATGGGGTGAGACAAGGACGTGACAGACGGATGTGGGGGGGAAGGCAGAGTGTACACAAGATGTGCGGCCAACGCTGTGGCCAGTTGAAAAGATGTGGAGAAATCTGTTAAACAAACATTCTGTCATCGTCCTGAGAGACTTACAAAAGATGATATTTTGAGGACTGTTTCAACTTTTTTTTGTCTAGTTGGAAAACCCTACATTTCCTCAAAATATCTTCTTTTGTGTTCATTTCAGGTTTGAAATTACGTGAGGGTGAATAAACTGACAGAATTATAATTTTTATGGGAACGATTCCTTTAAGTTTATAATAATTCACATATTTGCATATTTAATTAATCAGCATATTGATATAGAATTCACATACTGAATTTACAAGTGGTCCAACGCTGAGCACATAAACATCGTAGAGTTTTTTTAAATTTTATTAGTTATGCTATTATAGTAGTGCTTGTCAAACGATTAATCGCATCCAAAATAAAAGCTTTTGTTTACATATTATGTGCTGTGTATATTTATTATTTATATTTAAATACACACATATGTGTATATTTCAGAAAAAATATGTTATGTTTATATATTAAATATTTATATATAATGAAAATTATATGAATATAAATATATACATTTCAAAATATATACTATGTGTTTTTTTATATATACATAATTAACATACACAGTAAACACACATAATACATAAAAAACTTTTATTTTGTACTAAATAATAACTTAAAACCTAAATTATCTTTTTTCCCACGTTTTTCAGGAAATATTTATATTGTATTTGAATTTTAATAGTTTATGTTAACAACACTGAAAACTGGCACTAAAACATACAAAGTATGAAACATAATATTCAATCAGTAGTTATATGCTATTATAATATATATATAATAGCATTTAATCAGTAGTTCAGCCATGAAATTATCCTTGCATTCTAATTGGTTCATTCAATGTTTCCAGCCAATCAGATTTACATACTCGTTACTGTTTACCTATATAACCAGGATCTTCTCATCCTCATCTTAACCCACCTCCTCCCCAGCACCACCTGTCCAGATCTGATTTGGGGATCTTCTTCCCTCTAGCAGCAGCATGTTTCCTTTTATGATCCGAACATTTTGCACAGACAAGTCTACTAAAAGATCTATTCCACCAAAACCAAACCCATTTACACTAATGAATCTATCCCGAGAGTTGTCTTGACTAAAATGCTTTTACGTAGGTTTTTCCTTCTTATACTATCTTATACTTATTTTATATTCTTATACTATTGTTTTATTTAATAGCAATTAAATCGACATGAACATTTTCAACTCGTTTGTGCTCCCAGTGAAACATTTAATGTCAGGATAATAATAAAGGGTCAATTTTTTTTATGTTGACTTAAACCGAGGTATTAAATCATAGTTAAAAACCAACCTTATCTGTTTTTGTCTTGTCGTCTTTGAGTATGGTCCAGTACTTGCCGTCGTCACTGTGAGCCACTTTAAAGGCGGACACAAACTGCACGTTGCCAAAATCTTTGGCCCCTTGTGTGACGATCCCTGTGATGCGCTTTGGTCTGAGTAGGTCCACCTAAAGGAAAGAAAAAAACAACTCAGCAAGTGGTCTTACATAAAAAACCTGGCATTTAGTTAAAACGATCCAATTTATGACGGATTAACTACTGGCCTCCAGATAATTGCGTAATTGTAATAGCATTGCTTTTCGCAAATGATAGCCTCTCAGGACAGTGCAGATTGAAAAACTGGGCGATCTGACTGCGTTCAGCCTATGAAAGGTCATGCAATGTGTAAATGTGCTAGGATCCCAAAGCAACGATTAAGAATGAATTCATTTCCTATGCAAACACTGCCAGACGTTAACACAAGGGAAGACTTTCAATCTCAACTTGAACGGTATACCCCCGCTTAATAAAAATGGCTTTGTTAAAAGTTGGAGTGATATATACACTATCGCTCAAAAGCTTGAGGTTAGTAACTAAAAACGTTCAGTTAAAGACTCACTACAGATGTTAGACATGACTGTAAATGTAAATAGGATCTGAAGTGATTCTGTCAAGTGTGTCGTCTCACCTGCAGCCACTCAGAGCGGTTATTGGTGGCTGCTGTCCAGGCGTTGGTCTTGCCCTGCTTGTCTAGACGAGCGTAATGCGGGAGCCAGGTGAACGACTCGATCCCCCAGGTGCGGAAAGTGCTGGAAGCTGTCATCTGTCTGTCATCGATCAGCCGTGACTTGATACCTAGCGGCTCGGAGCAACCTGTCGTGTTCAAATACACTGTGAAGTGAGACGACAGAAAGAGGGAGGGGACGGGATAGGAAGTGGCAGAGAGATGGATGGGAAGCGTGTCAGCACAAGCAGCACAAACCACATCAGTGCTGAGCAAGTTTCATGCAGGTGAGCGGCAAGATGCTGTGTGAGGTGGGGTGTGTGTGAAGCGCATGCAGGCGGTGTATGAAGCGTGCTGTGATGGACAGCCTGAGAGACACAGATGGGACAGTGAATAAAGCATTGACATCTGCACCATTTCAGTCAGTAGTAATTAGACTTTTGGGTAGGGATACATGATGTAACGTACCATATCGGCTGATATTAGACTTTTTAGTCTTATTAGTATTAGTATCTTTTTTTTAGAATTATTAGTATCACTGATACTCAATATTTTATCGTTATTGCAGTTTTTCTGTTTTTAAATTTAGATGATGATTTTCATGATGTAAAGCTCACTCAAGTTAATCTTTTAAAACAGTAATAATTTAATAAAACTGAAAAAGTGAATATCTATGGTTCATATAATACTGAGATGCCAATTAAGATTATAATTGTATTATTATATTACCATACACCGTGTGTGTGTGTGTGTTTTACATAAAATATAAAAATTGGCAAATTACATCATTTATAAATTACTTAAAATTTTATCATTTATTATGCAGTTTTATTAATTTATTAAATTTTATAAAAAATTATAAAAATATATATATATTTATTATAAATAAATATGATCATTTTGAAAAATCGTATAACTATTCTCTAATTAATTAGCCAAAACGTTAAAATAATTATCAGTTTATCTATCAGCCAAAATATTCTAATGTATCAATTCTACCCTACTTTAAGATATGAGAATATATAAAATATTTTAAACAATCAATCACAAAAGACTTGATCTTTCTTAAACGCTTGCAGAAAACAGGAACTAAATGTACTAAGCAGATACCACAAAATATATTATTTATTAGTGCATTTTTATTCACAAATTTATAATGTTAATTAATCAATGTAAATTACAGTATTATTTCATTTGCCAAAATTAAATGAATTGTTGGTTTATCATATCGGCCAAAATGTTTTAATGCATCAGTTCATCCCTTTTTTACAATATGAGAATAATATAAAATAATATTATATATTATAACAATATTTTAAACAAATCATCAAGAAAAAGACTTGATCTTTCTTAAAGCCTGCAGAAAACAAGAACGAAATGTACCAAGCACATACCACACAAATTAACCAGTGTTGTTGATCATGACTATATGCAGCTCAAGACTGTGTCGAATGTGCTAAATAAGTCAAATGCCTTAAGAGATGTTTCTGCTCAGAACGTTTACTGGCTAGAGTCCCGGTTTGGGAAGATGTGACTTTGTTCCTTCATCCAAACAGGCTGCGGTCCTTAACTTCACCGCAAATGAAGACGAGCAGGAAATTGTGATGCTGCTTGCTCACTTGTTCTTCCATAAAACCACAGCAGTATTACCATATTCTAGTGGAGTTGTTTTGGCTTTTGGCTTCCATAAATCTATTCTTAAGAATGTATAAACATGCAAAAATATAATTGGGAATTTACCGTTGAGTTCACAGCCCACCAGCTCCAGTCTCAATGTACAGGCTTTACGGCACACAACAGGAACAATCCGTATGTACTGAGCTATGATTGGAGGATCGAACAAATTAGTCTTTGTCCCATCGTTGTCCATATTACCAACGAAGATCTGGAGAACAGAAATGTATACAATCATTAGTTATTTAAAAATTATAATGTCATTTTATAATAGAAACATTTGACAAATGCTATTGAATGAACATATTCAAATGAATGAATATTGTATATATATATATATACATATACACACACACATATATATGTATGAAGAGTTTATTTGCAAAAACAGACAACTCAGTTTTTATACTTTTTCAACAATTGTTTTTTATGTTATCATGTTTTTATTGTGTTTATATCTTTTTAGTTAACTGTATTTTTTATTTGTTTTTTTAAATACTTAAAATAATCCAACTGCAGTTTGATTAAGATTATTTGGAATGCACAATAAAAAAAGAAAAAAGAAAACATGATTTTTGAATTGTTAAAAACAGAGTTATAACTCTATATACATAATATATGTGTATATATAAAATGTGTATATTTTATATATAAAATATTTTACTTATTTGTTTCTTTATTTTTACAACAAATATATATATATATATATATATAATTATATAATAAATGTAGTAATATATAATTATTATATTACTACTATCAATTGTATTGTTTTACCCTTGTCCCAAGCCCAGAATTTTAATCGTAAACCATAAAAATCCAATTCTAAAAGTACAATTACTTTTATATTTAAAATTACGATGATCCAAACAAATAATCAGAAACCTTTTTATAATATTTAAAGGCGAAAATTTTATTTTTTTAACAACTGCATCTGATTAAAATGCTCACAGTTAAACATACACCCAAAACAATCATTAAAAATAAAATTGAATAAAGAGAAAAATGATGAAATCATCACCACATCTTTGCTCTGGCCCTCAGGTCTGTACATGGTGTAGGTTCGCCCATCCAAACTGGATGCCACTTTATAGGCTTTGATGAACTCGGCTGTGCCAATGCGACTGGCACCCTGGGTAATGATGCCAGTGAAACGCATCTTCCTCTGCAGGTTGATCTGTCATTAAATAAGTCATTAAATGAGTCATCTTTGAGTCAACACAAATAATATTTCAAACTCCAAATATGTATTTAACCAGTAATCCGAACAGACTTGTTTACCTCGATCCAGGGGTTCTTGTCATGTGTCGCAGAGGTCCAAGCATTAACGAGTCCCTTGTTATTCAGCCGGGCCAATTCGGGCCCCCAGCGCTGCAGTCCCAGAATCCCGTAGTACACAGAAGAGGCAGAAATCTGAGACTCTGCGATGCCTCCTCCTTCCATTCCCAGCAGAGAGATGCATCCTGGGAACCAGAGCCAGACATTAGCAGATATTCAAGCGCTCAGGAGACGAACAGGCTTGCTGTGCCACAGACAGATGGATAAACAGTGTGATGATTGCATTCACACGAGAGACGTAGCCATTGTGTGCTGAATGAAGTCACCAAACGGAAAGCCAAGTATGTGGAGGGAAAAAAATGTTTGTTGACGTGTGTACTGGCAGTGTCCTACTCACGCAGATTGCAGTGTTTTCCCACATAGGGTGAGGGACATTTACAGGTGAAATCACCATCAAGATCTCGACAGGTACCTCCATTCTGACAGGGCTGGCCGGCACAGTCATTCACATCTGCGGGAATCATAAGGTTTCTGTGAAACTCATCAAAACTGGTCTGGACAAACAAAACAGTTCTCAAAAATAAAACAGCTTTCTTTGTGACCTCTAGGTGGCAACATGCAACTTCTACAATGGTCTGAGGTCCTTGAAGATAAAATACAAACATTAAATTCCTAAAATACATATTTGTTCAGCAAAATGGTTTGCAAATGAAGTCTGTTACATAAAATATACACCTAAATATTTATGTATCAGCCATAATAAACACGTTTTTATTGCTTGAATAGGTTTTTTTAGTTCCGATTCCCTCAACTATCTCCAAATGAAACTCTCTTTATTAAATATTTTTTTTACATTTATTAAAAACAGAACTCTTTATTATATCTCTCATATGAATATCACGTAATAATAAAATCAAACCAAGTGGCATTCATTTTAAAGATTTTTTTTTACATCTTCAGATTTTAAATGATAAAATATTAAATCAATAACATTTTGTAATGCAATGTCATTACAATTTTTAATGCAAGCACTAAAATGTGCTGTTATTGTCAATATTACTGCATATAAAAGTCAAACAAAATTGAAAAGTCAAAAAAACCAAGAAAGAACAAAAGAAGGGAAGAGGCAGATGAGGT
>JAUMHE010000041.1:1053744-1077950 GCA_032359235.1 Enteromius mattozi | reverse complement strand
TGATGTGCACAAATGACTAATTGTTTTGAGAAATTCATTAACTGTTGTGCAAATGTAAGTACTGTTGTGAGAAATGCACCAAAGCGACTGAGAAAAACTGTAATCTAAAAATATACACTATAGTATGTTTTTAAAAAACTGGAATATTACTCACAAATAATCTTTTATGCTGCATTCTTGCATTTTTAGACACTGAAAGCTTGTCATTTTCATTCACTTATGGTGTTTATGATTAGGACGATTCCTCTGGAGAGGCAAAAGCGTTGTTTATCTATCTCTGTCCCATCACAGATGACATCACCATGGTGATCTGTCCTGGGATTGGTAACCATAGTGAGAAGCATTATATACGGACCTTTGTGGATTATTCACAGAAACAAGGCTACAGGTGCGCCGTTCTCAACCATCTTGGAGCGCTACCAAACATCGAGCTGACTTCCCCAAGGATGTTCACCTACGGTAAGCCACGCTTGGCAAGCATGCTTGTTTGTTATGAAACAAGCATACTTGTGAAAAACAACAAGGTAGTTAGTCACTACCATTTCTTCATAATAAAGTCAAAAGAGAAAAAAAGAGAGAGAAATATATATATATATATATATATATATATATATTCATTAGAATTTTAATTTGTAATTTAAATAAACTTATCTTTATATAGAAAATGTACAGCAACCACTGAATGCTAATTTCTATTATGTTTAGCTATGGTTTATTATGTAACACTGTGTGAAAGGTTGTACCTGGGAGTTTTCAGCCATGGTGGGCTACATTAAACGCACATTCCCACAAACTCAGCTAATCGTGGTGGGCTTTAGTCTGGGAGGGAACATTGCCTGCAAATACCTGGGTGAGAATCCAGCCAATCAGGAGCGAGTGCTATGCTGTGTCAGCATCTGCCAAGGATACAGTGTTCTGAGGTGACAAAGTATTTTTAACTTATGCACTTAATATACAATTCTAAATATGTAATTTTGACAACTTGGCTTTCTGTTTTATTTGTTTGTCTTTAGGGCTCAGGAGACATTTCTACAGTGGGATCAGTGCAGAAGACTGTACAACTTCCTCATGGCAGACAACATGAAAAAAATCATTCTGTCTCACAGGTAACTTTTTATTTATGTAAAATATCTCTGATTGATGGCCTCTAAACTGTATGATTAAACACTTGTTCCTGGCAACCAATTTCATTATATCCTGTGAAACGGAATCAAGTAAATCTGTCCTGTAGGGCAAGTCTATTTGGAATGAGCTCTAGCAATATGGAGGCTGCCAACCTCAGCCGTCTGTATACGGCCACTTCACTCATGCAGATTGATGACAACATTATGAGGTACTTTAAAAGCTTTCATAACACACTGCATCTTATGTTTCTTATGTTTCCATAATGATCATAATGATGTCTCTATTAGGAAGTTTCATGGACACAACTCCCTAAAGGAGTACTACGAGAAGGAAAGCTGTGTGCATTATATTCACAATGTAAGTAACTTTATTGATAGCCAGTTATAATCAGTCATATTGTTCTTTTGAAAACCATAATCTTATATGTCTCTCATATTAGATCAGCATTCCTCTCCTCTTGATGAACTCCTCAGATGATCCATTAGTCCACCAGTCACTGCTGACCATACCTCGCACACTAGCAGGTATTTATATACTAGGTTTTTATTCATCCATTTTTATCCATCTTTGGCAAGAATAGTTGATGGATGTGTCAAGTGGCTTTTAGCAAGCAAAAAAAGCAGCCATTAAACATAAAGGACCTACCAAAGGAGTGTTAAAAAAGAAGTCATGCGTCTTCAACGCACATGGCATAATAGTGCATAATAGTGTACAATAGTGCTTTTAGGTGCCCATTAAGACTCTCAGCACCGCTGTGTTTCTAAGATCCTGCATTGGACACCTGTGCTGAATTTTTCAGTGCCATCTGATCTTTCCCCTGTGATTATTTATCAGATTACTGCCGTCAGCTTGTTCCTTCAGCCTCAGGTAAAAGAACTCCTATTAACAAGCCTAACTGCCTCGCACTAAAGAAATATGGGACACCTAATCTTCTTGAGCTTCAGCAGAACTTTAAAGTTGATGAATATTTAAAGAGGCCATGACATGCAGTCTTGCATATGAATTTGTATTGATTATTTAGTCTCCTGAGTATATGTCTAATTGATATTTAATGCTGTTAAAGGAAGACTCCACCCTTTTTCCATATTCCAATATGTTCTTCCCTCAACTTAGACGAGTTGATACATATCTCTCCCATCTCAGGTGGAAGAGCACTTCAACCTCGGCGCAGTAATATCATCACTCCTTGGTTGTATTGACGGAAGGGAGAGGAAGAGGGGGAGTTTTCAGAAGTGATGATATAACTGCGCCGAGTTCGAAGTGCTGCAAAGTGCTCTTCCATCATACATTATAGTTATCTTTTTTATCCACTTAAAAAATTGCCACATTTTATTTTGTGTCACCATACTTATGTAACCATCTATAAATAGAGAAAAAAACGTGGAATTGTTTGGTGGCTTTTAAATTCATTCCTGTTTGGATCCTAAGGAATGAATGGAGCTAAGCTAAATGCTAACATAGTGGCGCCATGCGCTAAAGCAATTAACTGAACGCACTGAGACAGGAGAGATATGTATCAGCTCATCTAAGTTGAGGGAAAAGCATAGTGGAATATGGAAAAACTGTGGAGTTTTCCTTTAATTAATAATAATAATAAGGTGCATTTATAATAGGATTGAGAACCAATTTGTATTATAAATATGATGTGAATTGAATACCGTTTTCAAGTACTCTCACAAAGTTTCCTGCACTACAGTAGCACCACAATCTGATTCTCAAATAAATGTCTTATAAACTGCTTTTTTAGTGAATTAAAGGTGTATTCTGCTATCAGTATATACCTCTTGTGAATCAGTGCTTTTTAGCAAATCAAAATGATCTTGCGCAACCAATTTAGTCTGATTATTGAATGTAAGCTTCTCGTGAGTCACTTCTTTTTAGTGAATCAAAGGCGTAATGCACAACCCAAGTGAATGCCTCTGAGTCAGCTTTCTTTTTAGTGAATCAAAAGGGTCTTGCGAAACCAAAGTAGTCTGATTTCTGAACCAATACCTTGTGTGAGCCACTTTTTTATGAATCAAAAGCACAATGCACAACCAAAGTAGTCTGATATCTGAAAGAATGCTTCTTGTGAGTCACTTTTTAATCAGTTAAAGGCATAATGTGCAACCAAAGTAGTCTCACTTCTGAACTACTGAGTCACTTCTTTTTATTGAATCAAAGGCATAATGCACAACCAAAAAAGTCTGATTTCTAAAAAAAAAAAAACTCTCCTGAGTTGCTTATTTTAAGTAAATGAAAAGGATCTTATGCAACCAGTGTAGTCTGATTCCCAAACAAATGCCTCTTATGACACTTCTTTATTAAATCGAATGCATTCTGTGCAATAAATGCTCTCAGACGTGCAAATTGAATGAAAAGAAAAAAAAGAATGAATTTCACGAGTCAGTTCTTTTTATTGAATCAAAAACATACGTAGCGACTAGTGTAGTTCATCTTCTGAATAAATGTCAGTTCTTTGTAGTGAAAAACATGCAGTGCAGCAAGTATAGTCCAGTTCCTAAAATAATGACTCTTATGAGCCAAAAATGAGTGAATTTAAAAACATACACCTAGAATGAAATAGCTTTCAGTGTGTTCCTATGGTTTCTCCACAGAAAAGAAGCAAAATGTGATCTTCGCTCTGACGCTACATGGAGGTCATCTCGGCTTCTTTGAAGGCGCAGTTCTTTTTCCTCAGCCTCTTTCCTGGATGGACAAAGTCATAGTCAGTTATGCCAATGCTATCTGCCAGTGGGAGAAACACAGGCCGCAGTGCCAGTAGGAAAAATAATACCTTGTGCAACACTAAGCATGGTGTTCTCGTTTGCTCTGAGTTGAGGTGGTTTTGATGGTTTCTAAAGGTCTGACTCACTAGAGTTTGCTCTGACCTTCAAGCAGGAATTTGAGAGAAAGCACATATGGTAATAAATTACACTTACCATAAGTTGAGTCAAATGTCAATGGTGTATCGCTGACAAACAAAGCCTGACAAACTGTGCAGAGGGATTCAGAAAATGTTTTTGAAAAAGGTTATAGTGAACCTTGTGAAAAAAACATACTTGGTAAGAGGAGAAGACTAATAACTGTTATAACTAACACTTAAGTTAACCAGCTGTCGTTTACATAGATTTTTCTATATTATGATGTCAGCATATCTTAAATAATAACTCATCAAATGACCTTTGTGAGATGTTAAAATTTGATTAGTTTAGAAATGGTTAATATTTAGTGATGAGTTCAACAGAATTTGAAAATTTGGACTTTTTTGAATAGTCAGTTTGCCTTATGTTTTATTGGCACTTTATTCCATGGTACTTATTGCTGCTATTTTCATTAAATGTATTTAATAAATTGAAAAACGATTGAAGCAATAATCTGACAATGTCTCCCATTTATTGGCGTCTTTTAAAACAATCTCTGTCATTCTCTGTTGTTATACAAGACAAATAAACATGGCAAATTATTTGCTTTTAATTTAACATTAAACCAAAGTAAGAAGAATGACAGTGTTTTACTGCACTCTAGAAGTGCTTTAGCTTTGTCTCATCACGTTTTTTAAAATATGAAAATTTGTTTATTTAAACATAATAAATATACAGAGTACGCAAGCATATTATGTAAACAAAAACGTTCATTTTGAATGCTACCAATCATGATTAATCATTTGACAGCACTAATTTATATTAACTATTCATTTAAATTATGGGGCTTTTGTTTTTTTACTTCTTTTAATGTTTAAGCTTTGTCCCACATTTTGGTAATTTTCAACACAAAACAAACAGAAAATAGGCTGATTATTATCGGCTGATTTTGTCTAAGCATCGGGTATCTTTCACTCTTAATTAATTTTTAAAATTGAAAGCCTTTTTATGTACTCAATTTGTGGAAATTGCTGTAATTTGTACATCTTATTTTTTTTTTTTTACAATAGATAGATGTAGCACTCAAGTACCAAGTTTGACATTCAAAAAGGTTTTTATTTGTTTTCTGTTACAGGAAATACATGATGATGTAATAAAGTTGTCATTTCGTCATTCAAGTGTGCACTTTCTTTATAATGAAAATTTATGTACTCACTTTAACTTTCTATTGAAAGTTCTCCATTCAAAACATCATATATTCTTAAAAGTATGTTTTAAACATTTACTGGGTTGAGTATTTTTCCATTCTCGTTTAACAAGAGAAACAACAGAGATGTCTGGACTCAGTCATCTGCCATCTGTTCCAAAAGAATATCTATTTTATGGGTTAAATCTGAAAAGGGGGCCCTGCCCGAGATTAGTAAGGAATGTCAAGGACTCCAATAGAACGCACTGCCACAGGAAACTAACTGACCGTATCTGTTTCATTCCTCTTAAATGACGTCTGGAGACTTTTCCAGGAAGTTGGTTGTTTGGTATGGGAAAATCTCTATGCTGCTGGGTTCACTCTCAAAAAAACAAGAAGACATTCGATCATTCTGTAATACAATACAACTAAAATATCACACGGTCGCTTTGTTGTGTGGCGACACATGAAAAGTGCTTAGTCAAAGAGATGTGCTGCTGTGACCTTGCCGTCGTATTTGCCGCCTTTCCCATCGAAGTCTGAAGGTAGGATTTCAGCATCAAACTCCTTGAAGTAGGTCTCCAGCTCATCACCGTGGACAAACACCTTCAAAGACACAGAAAGTCAAAACCACTTCCTCATCCAAAATGTTTCATCATCTTGTTTTCCACAAATTTTGTCCAACACAATTTACCCTTTCCAACAGTTTGCTCTTCATCAGGGGTTTGACCACATTGTAAGTGGTGGTGAAGTACCAGGGCTGGTGGATGAAGTGAACTGCTTTGAAACGTGCAGGGAAAGAGTCCTGCCAAACACAAGAAAAAGCAACAATGTTGAAAGAAGAACGTTTATGTGTTACAGTATTGCTGTCACTTTGGACTTATACTGCCACTTAGTGGCCTGTTTACAGCATTACATAAAAGCAATTAATTACTGATTATGCACTATTCGGTCATGATTGTGTATTATTACTGAATGCAGTTTTAAGAACTAATACAGAGAGCTATCTAAAAGATAAAAGCTAATGCATCACCTGCAACATGTCCACCATTTTCTTCAGCTCTGTGGGCTTGATGCCAGAAGCTTGCTGCATTGTGAAACCCTTAAAATTTTCAATGATGCAAAACCCGTTAATCTGAGTCTCCTCATTTTCCAGAAGCTTCTCCAGGATCACACAATAGGCTCTGAGGATCTGGAACATACGCAATGTCAATAGACCTAACAGACGTGACTAAAGGTATTAATTTCTTCAAAAAACTGACCTTCGCATTTTTGCTTGTTAGTGTATATATTTATTAACACAATAAAACATGAAAAAGAGAAAAGGACACCAATCAGTATGCATTCTTACTACCAGTTTAGCCTATTATCGTAGAAAAAAAAAATCACCTCATCAAAAGTGATCTCCTCATAATCCCAGTTCTCAATGTTGAAGAGCAGCACCACACGGCCGTATTTATCTCTGCTGGACAGGATCCCTGGGTAACCGGCCTCAATTGTGCTGCGGACAGCCTCTGGGGTCAAGTTATCAAAGAGTTCAGGATAGTCCCGCCTGAAGCGCACATAACCTTCGGGACAATAAAACCAATAGTAGCGTATCAGGGTGGGCAGCATTCCAGTGGTAGCAATAGTAAGAATAAAATCCCTTGGCCAAAACTATTTACCCTTCATGAGGTCATAGGCTCTGTTAATTTCATATTTTCTGGCACGGATGAACCTCACCAGCACGGTATCGGATTTTTCCCCAAAAGTGTCCTGAATACCTTTAGCGAGTTCGTCTCCAGTATCTGCCTTGTCTTTAATAATACCTCTGAGTTCCTTCACGGCTGACACTCGTTTCTCATCCGTCTCATTTAGCTCATCTTTTGCCTACAACAACATCACAATTTAAAATATTCATAAAACCACAACAATTTCTTTGTAAAGTAGCAGTTTTGAGAATGAGAATGAGTGAGAATGTGCAGTAAAGTCTGTTAACTTGATAGGAGATGCTATTGTGTAGTGATAACTGGACTTTTTGTATTTTCTCTGAAAATATTGCGCAAAACTTGCCACAGTGATGCTAAATAGCTGCTAGGTTGTTACTAGAGTGTTTATTTTGTGTGGTCACTGTGTGGTTAAATGAGAAATATCAAAGGAGTAACAGTGCGATATGGCTGTATATCGACACGTGCCACAACGTGCCAATATAAAGCCATATTGTACTACTACAAGTGTGATATTGCATTTATACCACAGTTTGATGGCACAATTGTATGAATACAAAAAAAAAACATTTCTCTTGTCGCCATCTAATGACAGAACAATGTAACTAATCACCATCACGAATACACAAACATACCGTTTCCCATTTAATATACTAATTGAACATACTATTATTTATATGAATATTACTAGCTGAATAACAATAGTTAATAAACAACAGCAATGGCCATCACAAAAGTTGCTAAGCAATTCAGTCAAAAGTACAAAGGCAGCGTCCTGATGTACTACGGAAGCCCGTTTCCGCCACTGAATAAAAAATAAAAAAGGTTAGGTAAGGACTTTTTATATTAAAATTCTGACTTTTTCTCAGAATTGTGAGATATAAACTTGCAATTGCAAGTTATAAAGTCAAAATTGTGTCAGAATGTTTTCAGAATCTGACTTAGTTAGCAACTGTGAGTTAATATCACGCAATTCTGACTGTTTTTCTTGCAATTGTGACTTTATAACTTCCACTTGCGAGCCTATATCTCACGATTCTGAGATAAAAAGTCACGATAACCTATTTTTTTTTTTTTATTCAGTGGTGGAAACAGGCATCCATAGATATACAGCATTGAAGTTACATAAAAGAGACTATTTGCTCTGGAACAAATAATAGATTAACGAAATCAAAGACAGCCTGTTAGATTTAGCCAAAATTACAAATTATATCTCATATTTAACCACTAGAGACATCAGAGCCAGTGGTAAATTCCAAAAGATCTGGCTGAGGGCTGCTGCCTTGGAGCTTACACCTCTGGAAGCGTTAAAATGAACTTTCAAACAGATGTTTATTAACAAAACGCATATTTGAAGTCCAAACTAGTACTAAAACTCTTAAAACTACATCCTGTGACACAAAAACAGTATTTTCAAAATTATAGTGGCTTTGGGCTCGGTGTGAGAAGTGGCACAAGCGGAGTGATACAGATGGTGAAACGGTTGGACTTCTGTTATCACTAGAATATCACACTCCTCTCAGCCAATCAGATTCGAGGATCAGAAAGAACCATTGTATAAAATGAAACAAGAGCAAAACTTGATTTAGCAACAGTGCTAATATTGAATTAGCAATAGATAATTCATATTTAGACAGCTAAAATGTGCTTCGTTTACACTAAATGTGTATATTTTATACTTTCCAAAGACTCGCTCACACCTTCTGCACCGTGTGGTCAGGTATTTGGGCACAGGGTCCGTACACCGGCCCGTGATCTTTGACCGAGAGGTGCTCCAGCTTAGCCCTGAGGGCCTGCTCCTCCTCGGACACCATCCGAAATGTTCCACTCTATAAAAAATGATGGAGAAAGAATTATGAAAAGATGCTAATCCTGAGTTCAAGCAAACAGTTTAGTTTAATAGCCCTAATCAATGGAAGCTAGTGTGGGCCAGTGCTAAGCTCATTCACATGAACTGTGTAAAGCCTAAAACCAATCTGAGATTGGGAATAAGCTGCTAATGTATGTAGCTCTATCCCTAAACACTAATATCTGACTTGTTCTTAAAACATTTGTTCACCAAATGAGTAATGGTTTGGAGGAGCCTGGGTGAGATCACATGTTGGGTGACATAACAGGGTCTTAAGGCTTTAATAGGAAATACTTCACTAATGGAAATGTAGTCAGTAAGCAATTGCAACACTGAATGAGGTTTAACAGTTTATAAAGACAAAAACTATATGTACTTACAACAACAGCCATTGCTTCAGATGCTCAGTGCAACTTTCTGTGGAAAGAGAGATAATGAAAACAAGGAAAATGCTTTGATTACAAAAAAACCAAAAAAAAAAAAAACAGGCATAATGGTTTTTCTGAACCATGAGAAATTATAGTTTAACGACTCCAAAGTCATGTTTTTAATTCAAAACAGGTTGTCTAAACATTCCTTTAATTAGAAACAATCACTGAAAGCAGGGATTTAAAAAAATAATTAATGCTCAGGTCCCCAAATGATGATTTCCCTTACCTTTATTTTATAAAATGTTATATGCATAAACACCCAATTATACTGTTCGACAAAGAAAAATTAAGCATGATATGATAAAGAAAACATGTAGTTTGATCAATTGAATGTGGCTTTGTATTGTCATTGTACTTTTTGTCCTTTTATATGCACTATTAGAGTGATAAAATACTAAATGAATAAACCAATAAAACCACAATAAAATAAATGAAACTAATAAAATATTAATAATCTACAATATATATATTTTTAAATATTATTTTTAAAGATTATTTTATTATTTTGCAATCAACATTCTAATCAATTAATATGTCTTTAGACAATATTCATCTTGAATCTCAAGTAAATGTAACTTGACATTGATATTTGTACTTGAAAATAACACTAAAATACTGAATGAGATATGACATGAATTTAAGACTTTCTGTTCATTTTCAAAAGAGATTTTTACTCTGGTAAGAAAATGTCAAAATAATTAAACAAATAACTGGAATTGTATCGGAAATAAAAACAATATCAAGTATGTTAAATACCTTGTTGATATGTTAACTTTTAAGTTTTGTAGTAAAATCATTTTTGTGGACTCCTAAGAAACCCTTTATGTCCACCTGGGAGTCCCCAAAGTCCAATTTTAAGGGCAGATGACAGAATTCGATACATTAGGTTATAGAATTGGGACATTTCTTGCTATTTCACAAGCATTCCAGCCAAGTTGTTATGTGATAGCCTCCAACAGTCTGACATGTTGAGGTGAAAATTGCACTAAAAACACTGAAAACGTTGAAAGTGTAAAAAAATCTCCCAGATTACTTCAACTCATTCTACATCATTACAACCACCAACACTTTTAAATACTAGAGAATTAATCATTTATATTTGAAATGTTTCCAAAACTTGAGCAACATACTTGCTGATGCATGACATAACAAATCCCACGCTCTATCCTAGGAAACAACACTTACCTGACACAATGCAGAGCTGCTCAAGCCACCAGAACTGAGTGAGGTGAGCAACAGCAGCCTGCAATAATTTGTAGTGTGACCTGTGATGGATTAACAACGTCATATGGATTATGCAGAGCAGATTTGATGTTAATCAGCCAAAAACATTGAGAAAAGGAGCAAAGAGAACATTGACAAATAGCCTGCAACCGACTCTCATATTTTAATCAAGAGGAACCTTCCCTGACCCCAAACACATTGTGTGATTAAAAAAAATAACAGGGAGTTTAGGAGAAAGAGTGTGTCAGACATATTAGCGGTTAATAATATTAGAGGTTAAATGTGAGGGAGGGTTTGGCAATCCACTGACCAATAAGATTTGACTGGATTCCAGCACCAGTGAAAAATATGTGCTGGCAACGTGAATTGTTTCTGGAAATAGACCTTGAACACAGAGCCGTGTTCAAATGCCAAGATACAGATCTAGGCATTTTTTATTAGAATTAGGTTATGAAATAATGCATCAATTTAACGTATCTCTACATACAAACAGCTAATCAAATGTTTTTTAATATCATAAATGCCGTATAAGTTTATTTTTTCTTTACAATACAATGAAGATATGTGAAAAAATTATATACTGACATATGGAAGTAAAATAATATTTTGCAAATAGTTTTGCAAAAAGCAAAATACTAGTTTGTCGAATCATTTGTTATATATTTCTAGAGAGCATTCTCTGTAAAACTGCTTTGGAAGCATATTTATAGTTAAAATGCCGTACAAGTAAATTATGAATTATGTAAGTGAATTAAAAATCTTAAAAAAAAAATAAAAATAGTTTGTGCGTTTGTAAAAATAATTGCTACATAAAATTATAGATTAAATATATATTTAAAATTAGTTTAGGCCACACACATATCAGTACTCCAAATTCAGTTTTAGTTGTGAGCAGCCAGAATTAAGGTATTTCACCCTCAAACGTCACTGCAATGTTTCCCACTGATACATTGATCGGTGCGGTGGCCATAATCCTGTAAAGCAGGATTTAGCTTTTGAATGTGAGGGTCTGTATTACTAAAGCAGTGATTGCAGCACAATGGCCGTCTCTGTGCTACTAGAACTGCTCAGCGGTTATTTTACGTCTTTTGGTTAAAGGCATAGCTGACAGACAAAATTTGATGATTCATTATTATGCAGGTATATTGTTTCAGCCAAGACAGAATCTTCAGATCAATAAACACTTACACGACAGCTTATAAGACAATGCATTACATCACAGTTTCAATCCAACCTTGATCATGTACTGCCAAGTAAGAGCTTGCATCACACTGTAGTCTTTACACACCTATTTAAACCCAAAATACTAGATTTTTTTGAAGTTTTGAAAAGTACATCTTGACAATGTAACTATTGTTTGAACAAAGAAAAGAGGGAAAGCAGTTTCACAAAGGCCACTGGGGTCACTGGAGGCGTAACGTGGGTTGGACCAAAATATAGGCCTATTTACTGATAACTGAAGTGATAACTTCGCTGTCAGAGAGGCACATGCAGGTAAACATGGTGCTCAAAGAGAGTTATTTCTGCCTCTTTATAGGCCTTGAACAGTTAAATACACATACTTTTATGTGTCAAAATGTCCATCTTTGCAAGTATCCTTATAAACACTAATTTAGGTCTTAGGGGAAAGCAAACAGATCAGAAAGATAACGTGTAAACATATATTGGATCCAGGGCAGCTCTTAAAGTGACAGCAGTGTCACAAGAAAAGAGAAAATCTCACTGCTTTTGGCTAAATCACATTTAAAAAGAAGAAATATATATATTTATCAGTACAGAATATACTGTATTTTTATACAATGTATGTAATTTCTTATTTGTTCTACTGTAGTTTTTTTTATCCTTTTGCTTGTAAAGAGTTTCTTCTTATTTAATCGCTGACTGTTCACTTGTCTTCAGTAAGCTTGAGTTTTTTTTAAGCTAATATTAGTTTTTTGTGATATTTACACTGGTAACAATAATTATAACATTTCTATGGCTCTGAAAAATGTAAGCTCATAAAGACCTATATTTAAAGCAAAAATAACTATATTGTGATATTGCTATCTTTAAATAAAAATACTCATATTGTGATTTAAGATTTTGGAAGTCAGTGGCTACTGTCAACTTTTTTTTTTTCAATGTAAGATATTCATATAAGTTTGAAACAAGATGGGGGTGAGAAAATGAATGAATTATCCCTTCAAGGTGCGATCACGTTTACTATTGTTCAGTGCATTTCACACAAATTTCCTGCTTAGTTTGACAGTGATATTTTTTTGCAGACCTCAAAAGAAATGCTACAAATTGATTATGAGTTTGAGAACATTTTTCCATAATCTTTATTTAAACATTTTATATTTAAAGTTTTCAGATGACAGTACTTTTTAGATGAACAGCATTGTCAGTATGACAACATATGAGTGGTCAGTGCTAACTAGCAGCATAATGTCATTAAATACATTACACATTAATAACATTGATCATACAAATGAAAACTCACAATGCAGTTATTCCCTAAAATGCAGTCTGTGTAAATAAAGAAACCTGTTATTAACTTTAATATTTAAAATCCCTTAATAAACATTATCAACTTTTACAAAGTCAAAGTTTAAGTTACTTAAATAAACCTCAAGTGCAAGTTAATGTTCTACAACATTTCCATGTATTTCTTTATTGACTGTTAACATGTTTAGAAAAGTTTAAGGGTTTAAATAACATTAACAAACAAGGACGATTCCTAGCATTGAGTTTGGCATCATTATCCTAACTCTTGGTCTTAGGGGCTGCAGTCCATTATGCTTTCTGGCCAGTATTTATCCTGCATGTAGTGCTCAAGGTTGTTTTTGGGGTTTGAGGTATGGTCATTGTCCAAATTCTGGGACAGGAGGATGTTCTTTTCCCACTGGTCCTCTACCAGCTTATACAGGTCCATGGTAGAACAAGCGTCCTCTACAGAGCAGTGACCCATTCCTTCAGCCTAAAAGAAATATCCGTTACGTAAACATCAAGCAGCAAGTAAAGAAAAAATGTATATACAGTACACCAAGCTTGACGTTCCAACTTTATTTCACTTTAAAAAAACGTCACCTGCTACACAGTCTTACCTGTATGGTCCTATTGAGAAGTTTCTCAGACAGTTTCTTCAAAGAGACATGGCATCTAACGGAGGGGTCATGCAACTCTTGCAGCAATCTACAGGAACAGGTATCCCTAATCATGTGTCGTGGGATGGAGAGGTGAAGAACCTTGAAATCATTAAATAAGGCATGGCCCACAATAATCTTCCCTTCGAGGATGTTGATAATCTGGAGAAAAAAAAAAGAAAAAAAGTACAGTTATTTCAGCAATGTTCTATGAATATATGTTCTCAATATATCAACATTTCCACACACACAAATATATGTATATATTATTTGTCAATTACCCACATATTATCTAAATCAAACACTGAGTATAATATAAAAAAATAATAATGTTTACATTTAATTTACATTTATTTTAAAAACAGCTACTATTTATGTTACTGTAAATTATAGAAAACTAAACAGAAATTTAAAAAATATTTTCAGAAAGTAAACCATACTTAAAAATAATATATATATATATATATATATATATATTTTAAAATCTACTATTATTTGTTAATCATTCTATTTATGTTACTCAATATTAATAAAAACTTCAACTTAAATAATATTAAATAAATACATTTTTGTAAAAAAAAACAAAGAAGAAGAAGAAAAAATAAATAATACACCTAAAAAAACCAAAGAAATGTCATTTTGACTGGACAAAGCAACTTCAACAGCTTGTGTATACAGTACAGTCAGGGGTAGCGCCTCCTCACCTCATTCTGAGCATCCTCAAAAGCCACTGCCTGTTGTAAATGATGTTTCTTAATACCACTCCATCTTGTGCGGTAGTCTGTGACTGGATGCCGTGGTAAAATATACTTATCATACAAAACACTACCATAATAATTTACTATACTACAGCGTGCCACTTCATTAAATTTGCCCCCAGGTCCAGTGCCGACCATTTCACAGTCCATAGCCACAAGCTTAGAGTGGGCTATTCCCACACACGGCGAACTCCTGCCACTAGTGGGAGGACTGGATTCAGACGAAAAGCCACTGTCCACCTCCCAGCTTTCACTGAGAGGTAACACAGACTCAGCTTTACCAGTCAGCGTATGAGGAGTTATTCTGGGCTTTTTGAATTGTACATGATTTGACGGTTCAGGTACAGAATCCAATACATCTCCATTTTTAACACACTCCGTCTTGTTTGCCAAAAGCCCATCCAACTTTCTTTTCTTTCCTCTTCTTTGTTCAAACGACACTTCACTGGATTTTCTCAGTTTGTTCGTTTTCCTTCTCCTTTTAGCTTGATGAGAAGTAGGGCTTGTTTCTTTGTTGGTGGCTGACAAGATATTTCGGTCCACACCATTACTGGTGGAATATCTCCAAGGTGAATCAGACATTATGTCACCACGTAGTTTTACATCTGTCAGAAAAGAGGATAATTTTGTCAATCAAATTGCAGTATCTGTGTCCTTACACACACATATATGATGATAAATAGCACCCAATACACAATATGGGAAATTTATACAGTTTGCAAGTTACTAAGTTAAGATACGTTAACTCTATGTTTGACTATATTTTAAATCTAAGGAAAGGAAATGGTCTGAAGTGTCAATTATTCTATATATTATATATAAGCTGTGATCGTGACCATTCAGTACAGTCACTTAGCACTGGCTAGCTAAACATTCCGCAAAGAAACAATAATGCAATCTGTCGCGTTTCACGTTTAATAACAACACAAACCCTATATTACACTACAAAACATTCCACTAAAATTATTAGCGTTGTAATCCTTAAATAATTTCACACAGCAGCATACTGTACCTCTACGTACACGTGGATCCGATGAGAAGCAGAGCTACGAGAACATGCCGAAACAAGAGCCAACTCCGGCGATTTGATTGGTCGAGCCGTTTCTATATATTGCACTCTGATTGGTCAAAACAATTGTCGATGCAGAGCTCCTCCCCCAGCTCTTTCCTTCGTTGGAAATATTGATGTAGGCCTGCTGTTGTTTTAATGTTGCTTAAATCAGTATGGACTGCGGAGTTACGACAGAAACCGGTTTTATGAATGGAAGTCAACTGAATTAGTCTGCTAAATAAACTGCTAAGAGATAAATAGCAATACAATGTTAAGGCAATCTTAAATCTGACAGCTAGTAAGATACTAAGTTCAGACACAGACTGGATACAAAATTCTTCAAGAAGGTGAAGTTATTTTTTCTTCACTATATTAATGTGATATTGTAATAAATTTGAGCATATTCCTGGAGAGGACTCAGATTCAAGTGCTTGTAGTCGAATTGTGTCTGGCATTTTATTAATTTAATTATTAAAATCAGTGATCATGTGTATGTTGTAATTTGTAAATCTAAATCTCTTTTATTCCCAGATGCACATCAGAGCTTTTTTTGTTGTTATTAACAGGAAAGATCATCCAAAAATGAAAATGATAAAACCTGTTTGACTTTCTTTCAACAAAGGGATTTAAAATGATAAATAAAATATTGACTGATCTTTTTATTTTGCCATTCGAATAGCCCTTCTCGTGATCACAGGAAGAACTCCACACAGATATAGTGTGTAGACATGTTTATATACTGTGGTTATACATTTTAAGGAAATATCTTCTGATTTAAAAAGTAGTTTGCTGCTTATTATTAAATTTTTTTTTACATTTATTTATTTTATTTTTTTGTGCTGTCAAACGATTAATTGTGATTAATTGCATCCAAATTAAGAGTTTTTGTTTACATAATATATGCGTGTGTACAGGGTTTATTTATTATGTATCTATAAATACACACGTACAGAATATATTTATATGTATATACATTTATATTTTTTAATTATAATATTTTATATTATATATAAATATATTTAATATATAAAGTATAACATATTTTCTTAAATATACTTGCATGTGTTTGTATTTATGTATACATAATATACATAGTACACACTAATATATTAGGTTAACAAAGACGTTTATTTTGGATGCAATTAATCATGATTAATCGTTTGGTATCACTAATTTCTTTGGAAAAAAGAGAGAGCAAAATGTCACAGAGCATATGGACATCTTAGTCCCTGAGCAAAAGACAGATAGTAAATACCAGTCTACAGTTCACTTAGTATTCATCTAAAGCCCTTTTATTTTCTTTCACGAAAAGGATCTAGAGCTTATTAGCTTTAAGAAACATGAAATTATCATGAACTATTCTTCAAAATCTGCAGAAAGAAAGTCATACAGGATGGATGGAGTGTCGTGAGAGTGCCTGCATATCTTCATGCAAAGCAAGCAGCTGTCATGTCCCCACTAGATGGCCTTGTCCTTCTACAAACCACAGCTGTTCACTTACAGTGATTGGATGGACATAGGCCAACCTCCCGAAATCACTACTAATCCTCTTAGTGACAACAAAACTCTTACTCGCCCAATCCGCTGCGTCTCTCCAATGTGCCCACCCTTTTCTCCTCTCTCCATCTCCCCTCCCCACGCTTATGAACCCACTGTGTGGAGAGATTGTAATCCAAGTGGATTACACTGTAAATTGGGTGATGGAGGATTGGATGCTCTGGAAGTGAATCTCAGCTGCAGCAGTGTGCTTGACATTTGCTTGATTTATATGTTATAAATGGGATTACTGCATGCCAAGAATATGGGAACTTTGGAGAACATCTTTCAGGTGTGATGTTATGCGGATGATGGGACGGAGAGCATGTATTGATATCATTTTCACCCGAGTTTAACACGAAGAAAGAAGGACCTCATGATAACATTAAGTGGATTACTTGGATTATCAGTATCATCCTGAATATGAGAAGTGTTGATTACTCCATGCAGCTCAATGAGAGTTTGAAAAGTTTCTGGAAGATCTGAGCATGATTAGGAGTTCGCTGACCTGGTTCATCAGGCCCTCCAAGAACTTTTGGATGCGCAAGTTCAGTTGATGAGGAGCTCGGAAAGGTCGTAAGAGACGTTTGGAACATTTAGGCCAGCATGAATGGAAGTAAGTGGAATGGGCGTTGGGTTTTAGGCATCCTGCTGGAGTAGTGGATTCTCAGGACTTCTTCTCATGATAGATGTGACTCTGAAGGATAGATGTCAGCATCATGTATAACATCAGAGGGTCTTCTTGGGTCACGTTCTTCATGGTCTACACAGGCTGGCTGTGCATCTTCACACATGCTCAAATGAAGATTCCACCAGAAACGTAAGATTCACTTTCATTTCAGTTGTTTAGCACCTTTATTTTCAGGTACCATTGGTTTGATTTTCTCTGATGTTGTTTGGTTTCCTGTGTTACTGTTCTGTTTTATTCAGCCAATGAGTTTGGTAGTTGCTTGTAAGACCAGACAGACTATTTCGGGGTCTAATTTGCTCTGTGGCGACTTCAGTTCCGTTCACATTAGAAATTCAAATGAGACAGGAAGAGAAATTGCTCTGAGGGTTGTGTGATCATTTTTAGTAATTCCCTGATTCCCTGAGTTTGTTGAGGTGTAAAATTCAGTTCTCACGAGGCTTGGAAGTCATTCAGTGCAATAGCAGATGGCAGACACTTCCCGACATACGTAAGCAGCACAGAAAATATTTAAAGGTGGAAACGGAAAGATAATTTGGTGATATATGCATAATTCTCTCATCAATTATTAATATAATTATTATCTAAATAATAAATAATAAAAAATAATATTTGGAAAAAAATAATACAAAAAAAAAAAAAAAAAAAATAATAATAATAATACTTTAATTCACCTGATAATTCACCTAAAATGAAAATACTTTTTTTAAACTTGACTTGTCATGCCTGTTTGGAACAACATGAATAAATGTTGGCAGAATTTTAATTTAGATTTTTGTTGGCTATTCCTTTAATGTTGTCACAATTCTGACTGGCCCTATAAAACAAACCAACTAAATCCATGTCAGATTTGTTTCGTGAACTGTTATTTTTTCCAGACATTGTCAATTAGCAGGTTAATGTTCTAGCTTGAAGTGGTACTGTTTGAGCAGATACTCATACCATTAATAATGCCTTCTGGATACCAGCCAGAGACACAAGGTAGTTCACAGATGGTCATACAGGCCAGTTTCTGTGCACACAGGAATATCACAGACACTGAGCCTTTCCCAGAGTGCTGCTAAAATTATTCTCATGCATCATAATTTGACTTTTATTATGTGTACTAGACCCTTCTCAGCATGTAAGACCAAGCATATTTCATAGCTATGCAAGTGCATCTGTGTTTTAGGGATTTATTGCTAAAAACAGTTTTATCTTGGCCTTAATCCCTATATTTATTTTTAGATTTATATAACTACAACAATTCAAGGACAAATAGTTCTCTTGCAGCTCCACTCTGTGTTAAAAACTCACCAAGATAAAGTAAAAACGGTAATATTGTGAAGTATTATTACAATAACAACAACCTAAAAAACATTTTATGCCTGTGATGATAAAGTTGAATATTCGACATCCTTCAGCGTCTTCAGCAATCATTCTAATATGCTGATTTTCTGCTCAAGAGACATTTCATATAAATAATTTTTTATGGAAACCATGATACAGTTTTTTAGATTACTCACTGATCCCAAACCTTTCAACATTACTGTCTGTATACAATGTGATTATTGTATTTTTATTCATAAATTTTGCTTATACAGGGAAATAATGCATCTGTCTGCTTCCTTGCTTACTTGTTTTTGACTTCCTTAAGGATTTCCCTTGCTGTAATGGTGTCAGTGTACTCAACATTACCAATCTACTAACATGATTCCTCAACCTCCCTGATGATCCCAGACTCCTTCAGGTCAAAAGAGATGCTTCAGCATAAGATTGATGATAGACTCAGCGTTAGACTGACCTAGAGCTCACCTCTTATGACAAAGTGCTGATAGGGATTGTTTCATTAAATACAGTATATTTGTCTTTATTATATTATCACTATTATTGTTTGTGTTTGTACTGGCTTTCGCTTGTCTCCATTCACTGTCAATGGTCAAAGATCAATAGATTACTTGGAATCCTATCAAGTGATTATGGGCCACCTGCAAACTAAGACAACTATGTATATTTATAGACAGATTTATTCAAACTAATATAGGTTACACTTTTTAAAATAATTTATTGGGGTTATTTCCAACATTCGGCTAAAATGCTGTATGCTAAATTTAATAACTCTTGATAAACGTCACACAGTTGGTGCTGATTAATTTTTTTTAAATATATTTTAGGGTTCAAAAATGGGCCATCACCATTTCAGAGCAAATCAACGCAGTTGCATCAAAATATTCAGGAGCTGCGCTATTACAAAAGGTATATCAATGAAAATATAAAGTTTTTCTAGTCATTTTTAGTTCCGATGACTGTTTCTGTTTTTGGATATTTGAGTGAAACCTGTCAGATCGATCTCATGGCAATTTGTAACTATTTTAATAGGTGGCTAATTCGTACAAATTTGTACAACCTCACTCATACAAATTCATATGAGTTGCACAATTCGTATGAATTTGTATGAATGACCTACATCTAACCCTGGCCCTAAACCAACCCTTCACAAATCGTACAAAATCAGTGAGGCTGTACAAACTAGCCACCTTGTAAAATATGTACGAATTTGTTGTGAGATTGCATTAAAACTGTGAGCACATATTCCTAGAAATTCCAGAAAATGCTAAAACAGCTCTCTCTGTTTGTCCAGAAACTCAAAGATGTTGAGTCCATCATCAGAATAGAGGATGTGGATGGAGCACGATTAGTGCTGGATTTTGCAGATGAAATAGAAAGAATGCTTGGCAGCAAGATGAAGTCTGTGAAGGTCGGTCTAACGTGCTCATTTTATTATTGTATAGATTAGTCCTTACTTTCTAGACTATGGTTTAGAGTACTGATGTTATTTTATGAGGAGCTTTGGTTTTAACTTGTAAAATGAATGAAAATAATGCTTCTCTTTGTTCTCAGAGGCTCGCTGACACAGCTGAGGACGCTGACCTGTATCATGAATATAATGCATCTTTACAGGTAGCTAAATTGGAATTTGGTGCTTAAACCTGTTTATAAAAATTATTCAATAAATGTCATGTAGTAAATTCAAATAAATAAAATAATTTAAACAAATAGTTCATTAAAATAGAATTATATTACATATATTTATATAATAAATATATATTACATATCATTTTAAATGCAAATATTGTCTTTTTATGTTATATCTTTTGTCAGTTTGACTACTTTAATGCATTATTGGTGAATACTATGGATGAAGAGGGAAATTTCATTGAACTTGGAGGTGAATTTCCATTGGAGGAGAATGAACATTTCAACAAGCTTTCAGTCAACACTTTAATGAGCGACATCCAAGTTCCCACTAATGTCTACAACAAAGGTATGATAGCAATAATCAGATATCCACAGGCCCTATGCTACAGGGTGATTTCATGTATGTTAAATGTGCAGCAGCAGTATTTCTTACATGGTGACAACAGCATGTCTGTGGATGTATTGCAGTAACAAGTTTCAGTACTCGCTCTGATATATTAACACTGTGATATACAATACCATGCTAAACTCTCTGAGAGGTGTCATGACAAAATTCAAATGACATGGGCTGCGCTTCCCCAAAGCATCGTGAGCTAAAGTACATCGTACATCCATTGAAACCAATGGAGCTACAATCAACATAAGCTTACGATGCTTTTGGGAAACGCACCCATGGTCTTTATAGGTCAGTACATATTATAAAATACTTGACTGCAATAAATAAGGCTTGCATTTTCACAGGGTAAGTTAAATTAGAATCGTAAAGTTAATAGGTTATGAAGTGTTCATATTTTGATTTTGGGAGTCCAAAACAACAGGTTGTTATACATGCAAGGTCAAAAAAACTCTTTAATTTTCTTATAATATTCATTTATTTTTTACATTATTTTATGTTTGTGATCTTTAAACGCTACAAACGAAGAAGGAATTTGCATTTTCATTCAGACAAACGCTAAAAGACCAACAAGTGGGCAACCAATATGCTAATTTTTCATTTTGGCATCGAAGTGCAACGGCTTGCGACTCGTTTCAATGATTCAGAGTCGACTCTTTCTTTTGATAGGTAGTAACTTTATACACAATACACTTTCAGATTTAAAACTTAGCAGGATGTTTTAATTCACTTAGAGCTGTGTTACACATGCTTGAAAGCTCATGAATTTAAAAAATCCATAATAGGGGCGCTTTAACAATTTTGTGCAAATGCAACGTTTTAACTAATATGAAGCATCTTTATTTGCAGATCCAGACATCCTTAATGGAGTGTACATGTCAGAAGCCTTGAACGATGTCTTCATCGGTAACTTCCAGAAGGATCCCACGCTCACTTGGCAATTTTTTGGCAGCTCAACTGGCTTCTTCAGACTCTATCCAGGTTTGATCAAATCTGTTTCCTAAATGTTGCTTAGTATTGCTCAGTCCTACAACGTGAAAGAGAAAAACTACTGTACGTTCTTAAATCTGCATTCCTAATGTAAAAGATATTTGCTGTGCTTTTCAGGAATTAAATGGACCCCTGATTCTAATGGCGTAGTTTCTTTCGACTGCAGAAACAGAAATTGGTGAGACAAAGTAAAGCGTTTGACCTAAAACCCTAATAGGTTTTGTTATCCTGTGTGTCTAAGTGCTTGGCAGTGTAGTGAAGTTGATTGGTTCATATGAAATAAAATTTACGCCAGTTGACTTGGATTCAGCAAGGTCTTTTCCTGACCCAGTGTGCAATGCAGGATTATCTGTGTGGATGCCACCCAAATGTCTGCTTGTGTCTATGGTAGCACAGCCAGTTAGGCCCTGATCCCACCAAAAGACTTTAATCTGATTCTTAAGTGGTTAGCAGCTCAACGGCCAGGTTAGTAGGACTGACACAGGCTCCATATGTGACTGTTTACACAGAAGCAAGTGAATGCAATGTATCTGAATAAACACACCTGTAAGAAACACTGTCAGTTTGCAACAAGACAGGATTGGATTTACATCACAGGTGTTAAATTCTCTTAGCCTTTCAGCTACATATTTGATATTGTACAATTGGGTATTTTTTAATACGAGAAACCATAATTTCAACCACACTGCCCTGATTAAAAATAAATAATTTGATTTGGCTTAGTATTAGGAAGTGTGCATTGTGCATGATTAATAGTCCAATTAAAGTTTAATTATAATTTTATATCAGTCTCGAGGAACATGTCAATAAATATGTTAATACATTTGAACTAATGGTACACCAAAAATATTTGCTCGTTTGCATTTTCAAAACAGTAAAGTAGGCTACTGTTTTAGTTAAACATAAAATTCTAGTTAAAAATAATAAAATTAATGTTTTTTTAAATGATATTATATTTAATTATATCTATATGTATATTATTTATTCATTTTATGAATCTTTTATTTTTTAAATAATTTGTATTAATATTTTTTATAACAAATATTAAAAAGCAAAAATTACCTACTAATATTTTTACTGAAATAAATGCATTAAAATGCTAAGCAAAGACCTCATTTGACTTTATTTAAACAAACTTCAATTCTCTAAGGTTTGAATCAGTGAAATGGACACTTTGAACTGATTCAAAAATTTAACAATATTGTGAATGTTTGATATTATGCCCAGTCCTTTCATAACCAATCAGTCAATATTACTATAAAGTGTTTATCATAGCCCTCCACACCCCGATCTAGAGATGTCCTGGGTCATCTTCTAAGAAAATCCTCTCTCTCTGTCACAGGTATATCCAGGCTGCCACCTCTCCTAAGGACATCGTGATTGTAGTTGATGTCAGCGGCAGCATGAAGGGTCTTAAAATGACCATTGCCAAACACACTATCAACACTATCCTGGACACTCTGGGGGAGAATGACTTTGTCAATGTTATTGCTGTAAGGCATACTTTGTTTTCCATTCAGCATCACTGTATGGTTTGATCAGCATTGTAAAATATGTTTTTCCATGTGCTTTCCTTAGTACACTGATTATGTCCGCTATGTGGAGCCCTGTTTTAAGGGAACGTTGGTACAGGCAGACTTGGACAACCGCGAAGTAAGTCGATTATCCACTTTACTTGAGCCTAAGAAACTAAGCCAATGACTCCAATTGGCGCTGCAGGAGACCGGCTCATACCATTTCCTCATATGCACTCACGTACGCCTCGCACACGCTGTTTTTCTTTTTGTGCTTCTTTTTTCTTTTTTCTTTATTATTTATGTTTGTGTTTTTAATATGTCTCTGAATTATTCAATTATTATTTAGGTCTGCAAATTTATTGTTTTTGTTCTATGTGACTTGATTTATTTAAATTACATTTATTCAAATGTTAAGTGTGTATTTTTTCACCAAATATATTTGTCAGAATTCTGACTGATTTCAAACTAATTTTCTGAACACTATCTGGCATTGGATGGAAAAACGGGTAGTCCCAAATTGACCCTATTAAAATATAAATAAATATAACAAAATAGAAATTAAATATTAAAATATTATAACAAATGTAAAAATATAATTCAAAAGTCAGTTGCAACGTCAGGGTGCTTTTGATGAAACCACAGAGCCATGATTTATAGACATATTTTTTGGTCGAGGATCAACACGTGAATTGTTTACTTATAGTTGGTCACTTAAACAGAAAATCTAGATAAAATAATCATAAATGATAAATATATATATATATATATATATATATATATATATAAATATAAAATTATAAAATAATATTACAACAAAACACTATA
>JAUMHE010000041.1:1005294-1053644 GCA_032359235.1 Enteromius mattozi | reverse complement strand
ATTTAAGGATAAATTGGTTTTGGATAAATTCTGGTCAGATATGTTTCCTATCTTATTTTTTACTTTAAATGGTATTTAACTCGGGCAGAGCTCTGATAGCAGAACATAGTTTTTTGTTATTTCCAAAGTTTTTGAAGTTCTTTTCAATTTTTAAAAAATATATATAAGAGAAGGGACAGAAATATTTTCCAAAGGTGTATTATTTAGAATGATAACACTGTCAGAAATATTTGCTTTCTGTATCCATTTGTCCCTGACAGGGTGGACATATTTTGTAATTTGGTCCAAATGTTTTTGCTTATAATTATTTTATTAAAGGTCCAGGAGCTGGACCAACCAGCAATTGTTGAAGTTTAAAGTCTTCTTAAAAGAATAAACATGTGGTTTAACGAAAAACTTGAACAATGTCTTTAAGAAATTTTCATCTGTCAAAGGCACTCTATGGTGATATTGACCCTAATAATAAAAAAACGAGTAGGCATGTACAAATATTTTACTGATGAGATAATAAGTCTGGTCTAACCTGAGTAGGGTTTAATAACGTTCAGCTCAGAGTATAGCTCCTTGACAATGTCAGACCTGTCCTGAAAGGGACGCTCTGTCACATGACTCTTCCACTTCCTGAATCCGAACTTAAATAAAGAGAACAGAGCAACATCAGCATCAGCAACATCAGAAACTGGATCTGTGGTCAGCGCACATTTACCTTGAAATTATTTGCAAGTTTCTGGGCCTCTACTTCATTTTCAGCACTTATGGTGGTCTTGCACGGGTTCTCATCCCATGTTTCTTCACCAAAGCTGCATGCTGTTGAGATGTTGGAAGTAAGGACAAAAAAGGGGTAGTAGTAGCATCATAGAAAACAAGCACAGAAAAAACACCCTTGCTTTTATGGAAAGTGTTATATTATATTAACTCAATAACTGCTGGTACGCTTAATTTAAATGCATTTTGGGTCTCAACATTAACACGTTTTAGCCAAAGATATTGAATAGTCTTGAATAGTAATTGGGGAAGTATGGACTGATGCGGTCTCGGTTTCAGAACTATTTCACAACAGAAACCTGACTGACTGCAAATGCATTAGAAAAAAAAATCATTTAGAGAGATCCCGATTTATATGTTATATCCAGTATAACTCACAATACACGCAATAAAAAGCCATCAATGTGCAATACAATAGCCTAGCACCTTTCGTGTCACGTGAATTTATTATTATGTTACATCTATTGTTGCATATCAAAAGTCCAAAGCAACTGGAACAAAGGTGTACGTTAACTGTCTGCTGTAATGAAATAGCACACAAGCCAGTGGATTCCGTTTAGTCTTATAGTTTACATACAATGGCCTTACTTTGTATTGTTTTACCTTGCTTGTCCGATTCGACTTTTCTTCTTCGCGGCTCTACATTCGTTGTCATTTCAGCACATTCTCTTCTGTCATTTCACTTCAGTCTCGAATGACAGACAGTTCTTCAGTAATCATCATCATGTGATTCAAGCGCACTTACGCCGAGCCACCGTGTTGCCAGATCTCACTAAATATGTGGGCGAACTGGACTGAAAACACAAACCCCAAATAAAGAATCTCCCCACCAAAAAAAATGTAAAATAAGACGCTACTGTTTCTGGCTATTTTCAAAGCACTCTTACAAGATCCGAATGCGTCATGCTTTTTTATGCTATGGCGAAAAATAAACCTAAAAACGCAGCATTCAGACGCTTATAATACGCGGACATGGCAACCCCGTGCGAATCGCTAAGGCTAATGGGAAATGTGGTTCTGAAAATCAGTGAACGTTTTCATTCAAAGCAAATTTTCTTCACGACACAAATTCAATAAACAAAGGTTAAAATTTAAATATTTATTTTAAAGAACTTCCACAAACCTGGCATAAAAGCTAGAAAGCATTCCAAAATGAAATCATAGCAAAAATTAACCTCCATTTTATAATTGCCTTCTAACATTATAACACAATATTTCTTAAATAACGCATTGCTGGCCATATTGATTTCATCATCAAGCATCAGAAAACATTCTATAAAAATAAGGTTCCTGGGTCATTACTACATCAGCATAACCTGAATAACTTTTTTTAGAAGTAAACTTCACTTGCATTATGCAGCACTGAAGAAACACTTATTTTTCAAGGCCTTTGAGATTTCTAAACACATGCTGAGATGTTACAAGAGTCCTTTCCACCACTAGTCTGGATATCCAAAGCACTTAGTGTGGTCAGAAAAATATCTGCATTCACTTGGCAAGAAAACGTTTGGCAGTGGAGATGTTCTCATAGGTTCTCAAACGAGGTCTGTGGTGTTCACAAATGTCTATTTTATGAACAAAAATCGCTCAAAATGCCTGAGGGAGTCATTTCATGTCAACATTTTGAGAGGATACCAATGACCTACCAAGCGGACCACCTGCTCCCAGTAGATATCAACACTGTTCCAGCAAGGATTTAAAGCTACAGTAGGTTGTTAGTGCAGAGCTCTAATGTTTAAGTAGGTAAACAGGCTTCTACACATTGAAGAACGTCCATATTTGGTAAAAACTGTTCTGTAAGAGGTTATGTGAGGAGTCTGGCCACCTGTGACTTCACCTCCTCATCTGGATGGGACAGCAGCAGGGGCAGTTTACGGTGCAGCTGAGAGGAGCCGTCCAGAAGAACACAGTACAGAGAGTCCTGCCTCCTCCTCAGAGCTTCAGCCACCAGTTCAGAGGGTCTCCACGCATGCAGGTTCCCCACAAAAAACAACAGACGGAGAAGAACAGATGTGCTCGTGCAGCTGTCAAACAACAAAATCAGGGACGCTGGAGCCTGTGAACACATTTACAAGTAAATGGAGGCACTTGCGCCACTGCATAACAGCTCTTAAAAACTAAGACCACACCATCACGACCACAGGCCTTAAAATAGACATTAGCATCAACAGCAGGCAATGAGAAAAACTAGGACACTGAGCAACCAAGACGATTATTTATAGATTTATCTATTTATAATCATGTTGTGTTGGTATATAATAGTCACTGAAACCAACTGCACTGGATCTTACATTTGAAAAACAGTGAAAGCATTACAGCAGAAACCATAAAAGACATGCTTGTTCACCTGAGCTTGCACAATATCGTCCATCAGATCTGGATTGGAGGACAGGTTTACTAGGACCTTCAGGACTTGGATCTGCACAAACATATTATATCTTCAATACATCTGATCGTTTAAAGATATTCAATCCTTAAATCGAAAATTACCTGCAGGACTTCATTGCTCACTACTAGTAGTGATAGGAGGAGGGTGATGGAATTCTTCATCAGATGCTGGTGATTATCAGTGACTGACAGATTAGTGAGCAATCTGAGCGCTGCCAGCTGAAGGTCAGAGTTCACCGGTGACATCTCAATCATCTGCATCACCGCCGGGACATATATCTGACCAACAACAACAGAAACCATATAGCGTAAGCACAGTATCCATGGGAGCATAAAAGAAAAACATATATTCAAAATTATGTTATTTTAGTATTATTTATAAATAATTATAATATTTATTCATATTTTAAATAAGCATTTTTTGTTTGTTTTACTCATTTTGTTATGTGCTTTTGTCATTGCTATATTTAATTTCTATAGTTTTATTTTAATTTTTTCATTTAATATTAATTACATAGTTTTAGTAATTTAACTTACACTTCAGTATAATTTCAGTTAATAGCCATTGCAGCATTTCTCACTCCCATCCAAAGTTTAAGTTAATATTTAAATCTTTTATTTCAGATTTATTTCAATTACTGAAAATAGTTTAACACCACCGATCTGAAACCAGGGTATTATAGTTAATAAAACAAAAAAACATTAAAAATATATATTTTTTGTTATTTGAAATGAAATAAATGTTAACTGAAATAAAATATTTAAACTAAATATATTTTAAGCTAGCTCCCAAGGTAATTTGTTTAGTTTAACCTGAAGTGCTAAAATAATAATTTCAGCAACTCAATGTTAATAAACAGATTAAAAATAAAACATTTAAAAAGTAAATAATGCAAGACCTTCAGCTGCTCTTGATTGCGTATGTTCATGCTTAAGTTGTTCAGAGCGTTCAAAGTCTGAACACGAATCTCAGGTGAAGGGTCTGAGAGGGAGCCTGCTATGATGTGAAGACCCCCGAACTCTCGCAGAAGATCCTAATAAAGAAAAGCAAAAAAGGATTTCAAATATGCTGCCTCATTGCCATCCATTTACTCTTCTGCAAATCAAAAAGTATGTCCAATCCATAATGTCTAGAAGACAGAACACTGCATGACCTGGTTTACTGTGAAGGCAGCAGCATTTCCTAAAGTTACGAGAACTTTCCTCCGCTCTTCTGGGTTTGGGCTGCTCTGCAGAAGGGAGAGAAGCATACTTAGATGTCGAGGTTCCAGGTTGGCAGCAGATTTTGAGAAAACATCACCTTATGAGAAGACAAAAACAGAAGAAGAAAGGTTTGTATGAAAAAGACATCTACTTTCGTTAAGGACAACACACTGCCTATAATTATTCACTGTAATGTATATGATTGAAAAACAGGCTCACAAAGAGCTGTCAGTAAGCAAGACTTTATATAACACATCCAACCATTTAAATGTCACTTACTAGATTGAGTGTCCGCAGAAGGATCCAGATCATCACTCTTACTGACAACTTTAAATCCAGACACTTTGGCCATCAAGCTCCCAGGCTGAATAGTCACACTTTTAGTAGACTTGTTTCTGTTTACTCCTCCATCTCCTGTGCGTCCAAAGACTAGTTTATAAATGCCATACGAGGCTCCGGCTCCTGCTACAATCCCCAGCAGAGCCTTCATGCTGCCGAGCCGGGCTACGACATTGTCGTCTCCCATTCTGCTATAGGCGCAGATTTCATAGATACATGTTAACACATGGCCCTTGTCCGGTAGGATAAATAACTGTACAGATACAAACAGTTCCTGATCATCGCAACCGTCGCCGACCGTTTCGTCATTGTCGCATATTGCATCAGTGGACGACCAAAACGTTTCGCGGAGTTAAGTGTTGCTGTGTTGAGCGTTCATGAACGATTTTGTGTTTTTGAGCAAATTACATTTCTATCATTAATGAATAAATAAAAAAAGTGATTTACAGATATTATTTGTTTACTTAAAATCCATCCACATTCTATCTATCCATATACACACAGTCTCTACAATGCCTATAGCTACACACGTTTTTTAATTTTTTAAATATACATTAACTTTGTATTTTGCTATCAATTCCTCCTGACCAGCCACATTCTTATGTTACCAAGCGACATGAAGTGTAAATATTGACAAAAGCTGCAGGTGTATCATATTTTTGTTGCACTGGCTCCAGGAAATCATTAAACTAGCACTTCACCTGGAGCTATATATAGTTTTTATGATGACTTCTTTACAAGATTCAGACCCAATTATACGAGACTACATGATTAAACATTCACTTCCTCAGATTTACAAGGTAAATTACAAAACATGCTATCTAATGATCTAATTACTTTATGAATAATCTAGAACTGCATGGAGAGTTATATATTGTAAATGTTGTTAAATATTTTGTAAAATAAATGCAACTTATTTACAGGATGTATAGATTTAGATTAATTAGTCACATTTTAAAGACTTTAGATTAATTTATTTTGCACTTCAGGCTTTACTTGCTGGATTATGCATCTCTTGCCCTGAAGATCCTTTGCACTTTATAGAGGAGAAGATCCTATCTATCCTCCAGGATCATGATTTTGAAATCTGCTGGTATGTGTGCTTCCATTTAATTTTTGACATGTAAGGCTTTCTAATATGAAATCAAGCAGTAAAATGGTTTTAATACAGTACATAACATCTCTAAAATGTACACTGTTTCTGAATTCAGGCACACATTCATTGACAAAGACAAGAAAATCTCCTCATTAGCAGGAGGCATTGTGTATGATATATTTGGAAATCCAGAAGACAGCCTGGTAAAAGTGTTTTCTTCATTCAGAGTGAATGAGGGTTGTTCAATCAAACCTCCTCAGCTAAAACTCATTAATTTTCTCCTCTCACAGTGTACACATTCATTGGAGAAAGCGTACACTTGTTATCGCACCAGCCTGACCAAAATGTGTTTCACGTGAGTGTCAAAACTATAGACTGTAGTATCAAAGAGTCACAAAACGGCAAACAAAACCTGCTTTAGCTACAAAAACAATGGACTTGTACGTCAACTAGCTTTATGACGGACATTTTATGTTAAGGGGCTGGAAGAGTTACATTTCAAAGAAGAAAATGAAGGCTGCCAGACTCTTAGAGAGAATGGAAGAGGCTGAGATGTATCACAAACAGAGACGGATAAAACTGGCTTTCATCAAGTGGACAACGTGGGTTCAGTTTCGCAAACAGAGGCAGAATGGTATTTAGCTATTATGGTTTGTACATTACATCAGGAAATATTAAGGTTACATGTAATTCAAAAAATCCAGCTTTTTTGTAAATATTATAACATTTTGGCCTGGTTTCACAGTCAAGGCTTAGACTAAGTCAGGGTTAGGCCATTTGTATAAATGTGCCTTAAAAACATTACTGGTGTGCATCTTTGACAAAACAAAGGCACTGATATTTTACGATCGATCAGCAAGTTTCTTTCAGCTGAAACAGCTCAGACTTACATTTGCATCTGGGAGTAGGCTTACACCTTGTCTATGAAACTGGAGGATAAAGGCATTATATATTTAATCCAGATGCTGTGAGGAAACTTCAAAAAGTCCAGGAGTCTGTTCACTGCAGAAACATCATCACGGCTTGGCGTCATGTTGTGCAGGACGCTAAAAGAGCAAAGGAATACTTTAAGGTAGTTTTTCAAACCAGTCAAACACAAATGCATTGACTAATGAGATGTTAAATGATTATGTATGTATGTTCAGAGGCTGGAGAGAGATATACAAGAAAGTCAGAACTCAGAGATACCACAAGGGGATGGCCAGGACAGACTATCACTGCTGCCTAACAAGCTGTCTCTTAAGGTATCACTTAACCTATGTGATGCTGGCATTTAATAACATGCCATAATTCAAGTTTATTAAATTCAGTTTGCTACAGATCTTTCAAAGTCTAGGTGTGCGTGACCTCCTGAAATGCGCTCAGGTGTGTCGTTCTTGGAAAGCGATTGCTCAAATCAGCTCTCTGTGGACTGAGGTCAGTGCAGCTCGCTTAAAAACTCTTAAATGTAAATATAGAGAGTATAACGTATAGGATGTGTTTCCGCAGATTGATTTCTCCCCTGAAGCCAGCTGGATCACAGATCAGACCGTGGAGAGAATACTGCGGGTTCATCGTGTTTATGTGATTTCTGTGAACTTGTGCGGTTGCACACTGGTGCAGGAGTCCAGTTTTAGACGCATTAGTAAATTAACATTAATTAGCCTCAAAAAATCATACATTTTTTATGTAATCAAAAATATGAGGACCTTTCTTATTTTTTTTTTGTCAAAGGTCAATGCAGAAATCTTCAAGAACTTGATCTCAGTGAATGCCCACATCTTAATGCAAGTATAAAAACAAACTGTGTTTAGGTTTTACTGCTTTTTTTTTTTTATCAACCTAACACCTGTTTTTAACACGCTGACAGGATGAAAATACGAAGATGATTTTAGAGGGATGTCGCTCTCTCCTCCATCTTAATCTGGCCTTCACTCATATTACTAACACTATTATAAGAATCCTTTCAAGGTACAAACTTCTTAGGTTTCACAACCTAATAATGAGAGAAATACCGTATTTTTATGATGCTTTTGGTATTGATTGTTGTTGTAAAGATGCTGTTTAACGCTGCGGTCTCTAAGTCTGGCATACTGCACAAGTTTCTCAGATAAAAGCCTGCAGTATCTGATCAAAGGAAAAGGCTGCCACAGACTCACTTATCTGGACCTCTCCGGATGTTCTCAGGTGTTGACATGTATAAGATATAAAAACTAGTAATATTTTATCTAATGTGTAGGTGAAAATATTAATATAAAGTAGTTTACAAAATGCTAGTAGCTACGGGTACTCTTCTGGTGCTCAGATTAAGGATGGCTAAAATAAACTGCATTAAATATGACATTAGTTTTTATTTTCTACTGTAAAGATATCTGTGGAAGGATTTACATATGTTGCTGAAGCTTGCAGCTCACTTCAACAGATTGTGTTAGACGATTTACCCACCCTGACTGACATCTGTGTGCAGGTACATTATGTGTATTATATATATTATATATTAGACACTAAGTTTAAACTACATTTCTATTGTTAGTTGATTGGTGATTGTTGTTTTTCTTTGCTGCAAGGTTTTAATGTCTAAATGTCATGTGTTGACTGCCATTTCTTTATTGGACTCACCATATCTGTCTGATGTGGCTTTCAAAGCGATGGCTGACGTGATCAGCCTCACCAAGATCCAAATAGAAGGTTTGTATTAGTATGTTCAAATAACGTGGCATGGCCTGAAAGGCTGAATTAGTAGAACAGAAATGCATTCTGGGTTTCAGGTAATAACCGTATGACGGACAGCAGCTTGAAGGCCTTATGCCGAAGCTCTCTGAAACTCAGTGAGGTCCAGATGTCTGACTGCACTCGCTTGACTGATGCCAGCTTGAAGTCTTTAGGAAGTCTGACAAAACTGTGCAACTTGAATATCTCGGGCTGTATCAGGTAAGATAAGACCAACATGAATATATAGAAAAATGCTGCAAATGCAATGTATCTCTGAGAACTTTTTTCCCCTGCGGGGTGTGAGAACAAAAAATTGGCAAAACATATGATATATATATATACACATATTATATACAAAATTTACTAATAAAATAAAATAATATAGATGGTTATAAAAAATAGAAAACAAAGGAACAAACAAATCAGGAAACAAATGTCCAGGGAATATTAAAAAATCATTGTGAATTTATTTTGCTGCTACATATGTCAAAATAAAAATAGCATATATATATGTATATATAAATATATATATAAACAATTAATTCCTAAACTTTCACATTTGGTGAAAAATCAAAATCTGTTTAGTTTAAAACTGATAAAATAATTGTATATAATTTATGTTGTGTGTATGTGTATGTGTGTGTGTGCACCTGGTATTTATCACCTTTTGGGGACCAATTGCCCCCACAAAGATAGGAATACCAGTAAATTTTGACCTTGTTTTGACATTTGTTAGGTCCCCATGAGGAAACAAGCTTATAAATCACACAGAATGAAGTTTTTTGAAAATCTAAAAATACACATAGTTTCCTGTAAGGGGTAGGTGTAGGTGTAGGGTCAGTGTAGGGCAATACCACATACAGTTTGTACAGTATAAAAATCATTACGACTATGAAATGTCCCCATAAAACATGTAAACCCAGCATGTGTGTGTGTGTTTTACCTGGTCTAGAGTGACTGATATGGGAATCCATCACATCACTGAAGGAACATTGGCTGTTGAACTGCAAGAGCTTGATCTTTCCTACTGCCCAAAACTTACTGACCTGTCCCTGAAAAGAATAACTCAGAAGTGAAAAGATTTAACACGTACACTCACTTTTTACATAAAATATAAATTTCTTCCTACAAAGAGATTGAATGATTGTACATTTCTTTTGCAGATGTAGCAAGCTGACCCACCTGAGTGTGTGTTTCTGTGAGAACCTGACAGATAATGGATTTGAGTGTCTGGACAATTGTGCTTCTCTCGTCTCTCTGGACATCACAGGCTGCAAAATACATGACAAAGTACACTTTAGTATTACACATAATATGCACTGTATAGCAAACTTATTTTTTACAGCTGTAGTCAGTACTGTTTATATTAAATCTGTGTCTTTCACAGGGACTAGCAGCTTTGGGAACTAACCACAGTCTGAGAAAACTGACCGCAGCTGAATGTGTTTGCTTAACAGACATTGGAATAAAAGTTTAGTTTACTTCATCGCTTTATTTTGCATAAATGTATGACTTGCAATGTATTTGCGTTCTGATTAGGCTTACTCTTTTTGAAAAGGTCCATGTGATTATCACATTTACATGATAATCTTTTTGTCTTGTGCAGATGTTTTGCCGACAGTGTCATCGTCTGGAGCTTTTGGATGTGTGTCAGTGTGTGTGTCTTTCTGATCGAGCCATCAAATCCCTCTCCTTCTTCTGCAGGACCATTGCCACAGTCAGAATAGCTGGATGCACTAAAGTACTTCTTTAATTCAGCAATCGTGAAAAAATAAATTGTTTGGGGATTTTTAATAAGACATATTTCAAGGTGAAATAAGCAAATCGTGAAACTAGCAAATTTGCAAACAAAATTCTACTTTTCATTGTTATCTGATAATCAATTTTGGCGAAATATTCTCAAGTATGTTTTTAAATTAGTCAGACGATTAATCGTGATCCCAATTTTTTTTGTTTACATAATATATGTGTGTGTAATGTGTATATTTATTATGTATATATATATATATATATATTACACACACATATAACTATATTTACATATATACATTTACATATATTTACGGATATATTTATATTCATATAATTTATATTATACATAAATATTTGTCATATATAAACATAACATATTTTTCTTAAATATATACATGCATATGTGTTTATTTATATATACATAAGAAATATACACAGTACACACACATATGTACACACAAATATATTGGTTAAATTGTTTTAAATATATTTTTTATATATTTTTACTTTTTTTTTTCTGTGTGTTTCCTTGCATCTGAAATACATTGTGAAATATATGTTGGCATATGAAGGTTAAAACTAAATATATTTTCAGTTACAACATATATTTAGTATATATTTAAAATATATTTTGGCCAGAAAAAAAGTGTGGGAATATGATTTGTAAAAAAAATTTTTTTAATTTAATTACAAAAAAGCAGTCTCTGTTTGAACCCTGATATTTGGTGTTCAATATATTATTCAGTATATTCACTTATTTAGCTGACACTATACTATATATTACTCCAGATGACAGATACAGCAGTGAAGTACCTGACAAGAGTTGGTCACTTCCTGAAGGAGCTGGATGTGAGTGGCTGTCCTCTCCTGACTGACCGAACCCCTTCCTTTCTGCTGTGCAGCTGTCCACAGCTGCGGTCCATCAGCATGCTCTACTGCAAGAACATCTCCAAGTATGATTCAATGTGCCATTACACTCAGCAATAATGTCTTTAGTCTGAAGAAGTTAGTGCCAAACAAAAATACACTAACAAACACAGTGCATATTGATATTCATGTTGGAGTAACTGTAGATATAGGTTCACATGGTTAATTAGAGATATGTTAGTGAAGTGTTGATTTGTACCTTTCTCTTCTCAGACAGGCCGCTCTGAAACTGCAGTGCCGCGTGCAAGACTGGAAACACAGTGACGCCCCTACAGTCTAACTAGTACTAACTAATACAGCTCTACCAGATCTGGACCAGCTGGAGAAACAAAGACTGGTGGATAAGGGTATTACTTTAGCTTTTGCTATTGAAATGTTTTTGAAATATAAAGAAGAAAATTCTTATAAGAATGGAAATTCATATATAAAGCTAGAGAATATAAGGAAGCTTCATATACTGTATAGAAATGAACTGATACCTTGCCATATTTCACAAGAAATGAAAGAATGAGGCATCAGTTTAAAAAATACCACACTTTATAATCAAGATTGAAGCTGTATTATTGGATATTTTATACTCTGTTACTATTGTTTAGGTATTTTTATATGACAAAGAAATACTGGATACTGTGGCACCTTTCTTTTAAATAAATATGTACATTACATTTTCATATTGAATTTAAAAAATAAAAACAAAACTGGTAAAAAAAACAAAACAATGTGCAGAGTTTACTAAACACATTTAAAGTTGCCTTACTGAACTTAGGTACTGTAAGTAGTATCTATTCTTTTACATCTCATTAAGAGATTAATATGGTAAAGTAAATCATAAAAGTACATATTAGTAAATTGTACATATTTTAACCTAATAGGTACAGAAGTGTACCTTTTGAAAAGGTACCACCCCAGTGACAGCTCTTGTACCTTTATTTCTGAGTGTAGAGTGTGCATAAAGTTTGCATATCAGGTGTGAATAAAAGGACTCCTCCCACTATACAAATCACACATTTTCATCATAATAACAGTCAACTGCAATTTCAGTATCTTTGGCTCTTATCACTACAGTGTGGTTTTGTGTATGTGAATAACATCTTATTCATAACCTGGCATTTTCAATAATATATTTTAGACTTTTGAAAAGATTCAGCAGTAATAAAGTGTGTGTATCTATATAAGTCCTGACACACAGTGCATTTATGGAATGAAACAACAGACATTCATCTTAAACCAAAAGTATCAAAGGGTTACTCCACCCTAAAATGAACATTTTGTCATTAATCACTTACCCCCATGTTGTTCCAAACCCATAAAAGCTTCCGTCCTCGGAACACAATTTAAGATATTTCAGACGAAAACCAAGAGGCTTGTTTCTCTCCCATTAACTGACAAACAATTTTTGACTGTCAAGGTCCAGAAAAGTTTGAAAGACATCATCAGAATAGTCCATCTGCCATCAGTGGTTTAACCTTAATGTTATGAAGAGACGAAAATACTTTTTTTATGTAAAGAGAACAAAAATAACGACATGGGGGTAAGTGATTAATGACAAAATGTTCATTTTGGGGTGGAGTAACCCTTTAAGAATGTAAAGAATGAAAGAGAATTATGGAAAATGAAGGGGTGTGACAAATGGCTGAGCAAATGAGTGATAAGAAGAGATATTCGAGGAGTGAAACCTTATTGAAGAGATTGAGAGAGACACCAAACTACCATAGAGATCTATCCTGCCAGTGAGAAGAGAATGAAGATGTGGAGGTTAACACTGCATGGGACCTTAGTCCTACTCATTTGTGTCAAAGGTAAGAACCATGATTTGTGTCTGTATTAACCTGCGTTAGCTTGCTAGCACTGAAAATAAAACTGTAAGCATGTACAGTATAAGCATTGTAATCCAAACTGTTGAATTTAAACTAAAAGTATTGATGCTTTGACTTAATAATAATCTGTAGCACACTTTCTCTTTCACTGGAGATTCAGTTTTGCATCCGAACGGTAAAATCCCCTCACTGTCTTTACGTGTTAGTATGGATATGTGATCCTGGATGTTGAGAACTTTCTGTGTCACTGTGAACAATCTCTCTCTCCTTTCTTCTCACAGTTTGCGGACATGCCCATTTAAACCCCCGTATTGTGGGTGGTGCAGATGCCTCTGAAGGGGCGTGGCCATGGATGGTCAGTCTGCACAACACGACTCATCAAAAACATTTTTGTGGCGGCTCCCTCATCAACAGTGAATGGGTGCTGACAGCTGCTCACTGTGTCATTGGGTTAGACACATAGATTTTAATCCACTGGTTTAGTTTTTCTGCTTCATTTTTTCCTTTCTCATTTTCTCTCCCTGTATTCAGTAAGGACATGTCCACACTGCTTGTGTACTTGGGAAAGAGGACACAACAGGGAAATAACCTCAATGAAATCAACAGAGCTGTGAACAACATAATTACCCATCCGTCCTACAACTCTAATATCTATGATAATGACATCGCTCTTCTGCACCTGTCCTCAGCAGTCCCCTTAAATGACTACATTCAACCTGTGTGTTTAGCAGCCAAGAACAGCATCTTCCCTACGACCACCAAAGGCTGGATCACAGGCTGGGGAAATATTGGACCTGCAATGACTTTACCTCCACCTGGGGTTCTGCAAGAGGTTGAGGTCCAAGTGTACGAAAATAATATCTGCAAAAATCTCTGCCGTGGTGGACCTATCACCACCAACATGATTTGTGCTGGTACACCGCAAGGAGGCAGAGGCTTCTTGCAGGTACAACAACCAATGAGATCATTCTAAACAAGACGATTCTTAACTCCTTAACATGCTAACATCCTAAACACACTGGATGTCTGAACGTCCACTAACTGATTGTTTCTTGTCAGTGTTTAATGTTACAATAAACTAAAACCATAACTGAAATACCACAACTTTTGTCTGTAGGGGGACTCTGGTGGTCCAATGGTGCATAAGCACTGTTCAGCGTGGGTGCAGTCTGGTATCATCAGCTGGTTCGAAGCATGTGCTCAGCCCAACAAACCTGATGGGTACATCCGTGTGTCAGAGTATCAGGATTGGATCACAAACCATACTGTCCAAAACCCACCTGGATTTGTTGTTTTCAGCCAACTTCCATGCTCTTCTGGCAACCAAAGTAAAATTCTTCCCCTCACATGTCTACATATCAACGCATTTACACTGCCTTAACAACACACACTTCTTTGACCAATGCTTGTTCAACTTCCTGTCATGGGAAATGCAATGAGAAGTACAACACTGGCAATTTTACACATACTCACCTCTCTCTCTGGACTTTTTACAGATGGTTGAGCTGCTGAATTTGGTAACTCTGGGGATCCTCATCAACACCTTTCTACACATGCCTGACACAAGATAAAGTTTCTTCCGGTCTGCTGTCTGTGAGATTCTGCTTCCGGTCAATGTTGCTCAGGAAAATCTTCATTATTGTTTGTAACCAGGTTCACTGCAAACAGCCTGACTCTTTTTTTTTTTTTTTTTCACTTATACGATTTGCAAATATCAAGCACAGTGTTTAGTGAGTTCCAAATAAGAGTTTGAGAGAAGATACATATAATACATATAAAAAAAAAAATTTCTTGCATGTTTTCTGTGTTATGAAACTGGGATTACTGGGAATACTTTGTTGTGTTGCAGGATGTGCAAAAGGTTTTTAAAGGAAGAATAAAATGGTTTAGAACTGTACACTTTTGTCTTATGAATATTGTGATCAGCTAACAGTTTGAGTTCTCATAGACTGAACTGTGTGTTTCTTATTGTTTAGGACAAAATATTAAAACAAACCACTGGCTCAGTTTGCCCCACTAAATTAGCAATAGCTTGCGATATCTGTGTGTGGGAAAAAAGTAGGCCTACAGTAAATTATATGCAATATAATAAAATAAGCCCCATGAAGTAAACCCCCTTAGCTGTTATAAATTCACTGTAAACCATGGCTTCACGGCGCTTATTGCTTTTATAAAATGGTTATTCCATTTACTTAGTAATGTTTCATAAAATATAACAGAGCAGATAAGTGTAATGATATTAATAAAAACAGTAGGCTACTCTTCCACCAAAGTATTAGAAACAGTTGTGGTCTAACTGCTCTGGTTTTTGAAGTCCTTTTGACCCTTTGGAGTCTCTTCTCTTTTTGTTTTCCTTCATTAAAATAAGCTTGCTGTAAAATGTATTTGCATAGCAGAACACGTCATTGCTCTTTCCCATACCTGCCACTCACGGTCTTGCTGCCAAAACAGGTGTAGTATTATATAGCAAATAGGAATAAAATAAAATAAAGAGAGAGAAGGGGGAAATACAATATGAATTTGGAAAATTAAGGACGAATATGCAAATGACATTATGCTGGATAAAACTACCACAGACGTCCATTCTGCCGGTGAAGAGAGATTGGAGTCACGATGTGGAGGTTAACATGCATAGCCATGATCATATGCGTCAAAGGTAGGGTCTTACAGGTGTTTCAAACTGATTTGGTACTATTTTCACAAACTTCAGAAACAGATCATAAATAACGTTACTGTACACGTCAGAGTCTGCGACATACAAGTAGCTGTTGAATGCGTCTAGATGTCTTTACACAGGATGTTTTACATAACGGCTTTAATGTTTGTTCAGTATGAACATTATTGTTTAGTATGGAGATTATAGATATTTTAGATAGCATAGCTATAGATTTTAAAGATACAGCACTCATTTCATTATTGTGTCCAAAAATACAAATAGCCTAATCGTGTCAGCATCTATAATAGGCTACAGAAACAGAACGACGACATATTAAATACTTGTTACTCTGATTTTTTAACAATGTACACACATTTTATTATGTTCAACGTGTGTTTACACGTGCTGGTTTTCAAACTACTTTTTTTTTTTCAAATTCGTCTTCTTGCCTGAACTTTTCAGAAGTAAGCCTATTAAGAGCTATAAAACTTAAACTGTTGATTCAGATGTTGCAGTATTTGTTTAGCCTATACTGTATATGCCATGCCCGTAAACAAAAAAGAGAGCCCTGGGGCCCGTTTCATAAAACAAGATGACTAATAAAGCCAGGTTTATTTCAATTTGTCTGACTTGTTTAGTGAGACTAACTGAAATAAGCCTGGCTTTTTTAGTAAAACTTGTTTTATGAAACAGGCACCCTGATGGATTTAGCTTGATGCTTTACTGTTGTTTGAAGTTACCACGCTTGCCTAAAAAAAAACTACAAAAAAAAGGAAACTATCACAGAAAATAATGGTTTCCAGTACAAATACCATTACAAAGGATCAACTTTTAACCATTAAAAACTTTTTTCTGTAGTGTGTTTTGGGACATTGGTTTTAACAAGCCACCAATAGGTGACCAATTACCAATAGAAACCCACAGGGTCCATTAGAGTTTACATTATCTACCATGGAGATGGCCAGTAACTCCATGTCCTGAAATGTGTGTTAAGTATAAGATTTTGGGGCCTGCTGTAATCTTTACCACCTTGTGTTTTCTATTGCAGAATCTCTTTCTCATTTGAACGGTAAGAGCCCCTACTATGTTTAGAAAGAATGGCACAAATACTAAAACGTGCTTTAATAGAAACACTTCTGTGATCTGATGACTGTGAACAATTTCTCCTCCCTTTCAGTTTGTGGTCGTGCCCCTTTATACCCCCGTGTTGTAGGCGGTAGAGACGCGTATGACGGGGCTTGGCCATGGATAGTCAGTCTTCGGAGCCCCAAATATAAAGGTCATTTTTGTGGAGGTTCCCTCATCAGCAGTGAATGGGTGTTGTCTGCAGCTCACTGTTTTGCTAGGTTAGAAGCACATAAACACACATTTTCAAAAGATGTTAAACACTGGCCTTTCAGTTGGTGTAATATTGTTATTTTCTTCATTCAGTGTCAACACATATAGTGTCCTTGTGTATTTGGGAATAAGGGCACAGCAGGGAGTCCATGAACATGAAATCAACAGAAGCATTAGTACACTCCTCATTCACCCGTCCTACGACGGTGACACCTACAACAATGACATCGCTCTCCTGCGTCTGTACTCTTCAGTCAGCTTAACCAGCTTTATTAGACCTGTGTGTTTAGCAGCGGAAGACAGCTACTTCCCTTCCGGCACCAGCAGCTGGATCACCGGCTGGGGACAAACGGCATCTGAAGGTAACAAATACACAATCACACAAACATACATATATGCGCTAACATCACAAATTGACGAGATGACTTTGTTTGTGTGTCCAGTGAATCCTGGGACTCTGCAGGAGACTGTAGTTCCAGTGATAAGTAATTCTGAATGTAATGATCTGCTGGGTGCTGACCTCATTACAGAAAACATGATGTGTGCTGGTTTACTGCAGGGAGGAAAAGACACTTGCCAGGTACAACAACCAAGATTATTACTACTCATCTATATGTGCTTAAGTACAGTTCACCAGTATCAGGAAGTTACTGTCTCTATAGGGGGACTCTGGTGGTCCAATGGTGAGCCAGCAGTGTTCAGTGTGGGTTCAGTCTGGTATCATCAGCAGGGGTTTTGACTGTGGTCAGCCCAGTGAACCTGGTGTGTACACCCGTGTGTCACAATATCAGCAATGGATCACCATCTCCGTTGGCCAAAACCTCCCAGGATTCATCGTCTTTGACTCCCCAATCTCATGCCCTTCTGCCAGCCAGGGTAAAACCTATATAGCCTTAAAAGAACACTCCACTATTTGTGAACATAGTCTTATTTTTAAATGAGTTTTACAGTTTTTGAATCCATTCAGCCGATCTCTGGGTATCTGTATCTGATTAGACCATTAACATCTCGCTCAACAATGACCAAAGAGTTTTGCTATTTTTCCTGTTTAAAACTTGACTCTTCTGTAGTTACATTGTGTTCTAAGGCCGACGGAAAATGTAAAGTTACGATATGGCTAGGATCTATACTCTCATTTCAGCATAATAATCAAGGAACTTTGCTGCCGTACCATGGATTCAGCAGGAACAATGGTATTACGCAGCGCCTGAAATAGTCCCCAGTTAGGAAAAGTATCTTTGGTCATTTTAGAGCAAGATGCTAATCAGATTCAATGATCTATGCTAAACTGCAGCTAAAATTCAGACCTGGATATCAGCTGAATGGATACAAAAACTGTAAAACTCAACTGTTCCTTTAAACTGTAAAAATACAACATAAATTTACAGACCTATTACATACATTTCTTTTTTTTGTTACATGCATTTGTACTTTGTTTTTTATCTCTGCAGGTTAAGGTATATTCGTAAAAGACATGCTTACCCTTACTTTCGAGAACTATGATGCCAATAACCAGTTCACTGTAAACAGCCTGACACACAACTTCAACTCATGGATATGATCATCACAAACTGCACAAGTTCGACACTGAACAGGCACAGTTTTCAACAGGACTGACCATAGATGTACAAGATTAATATTGTACAAAATTCTAATTTCTCAGTTTAATATAATTGTTACATTTTTTTTCTTTTTGCATAAAAATTTGCAAATATTAAGCACAGACCGTGACTTTATATCAGCATGGAAATGTCAAATTAATTCGAATGAAATTCATTACAATGTCACATTTTTAAAACCATTCAGCGAGGAAACATTATATTCATCATGTGACAGTAAAGATAATTAAAATGTAACAAAAAACTGCTTTTTAAAAATAAATTCTGTTCTTTTAACCAGAAAAAAAAATGTTTCCGCAAAAATATTAAGCAGCTTGAATGTTTTCAACATTGAAAATAATAAAAAATGGTTCTTCATGATAAAGGATCGTGTGACAATGACTTTGCATCACAGAAATATATTAAAATAGAAAAAAGAATTATTTTCAATTGTAATTTTTTATTGAACAGTAGTGTATGTATTCTGTAATACACATATTATGTTGCAATGCATGTAAAAGTGTTTACCAAAATTAATAAGCACTTTAGAATTGCATGGTTTATTTCTGTTGTACAGTTATTTGAACTAATCTGGTATGCTGTAACATCTCTCTGTCTGTTGTCTTGCAGGATGTTATACAGTACCATTAGTTACTCATGAAAACATGAGTAACACTACTTGTAAAAAGTAGAAAGCACCAATCAGTATCTGCTGCCTTCTTTGGTCACAAGCTGTATCTTCTGAAGCAGACCTTGCCCACAGCATAGCCCTATAAATCACTTTCAAATATGTCATTTAGATGCATTTACCCACTCTTCAGTCAAGACACTCTTGTATTTCACTAAAGCTATACGTGAAGTGTCTTGTTGGTAAGATATATGCAAGATCCAGTATAAATCTGCAGCGAGGTTCTGAGAGTTCTTGGTCCCAGGTGCAGGTTTTAACTCTGAGCTCCGAGTCTGAGGGTCTCAAACCAGCTCTGGGTTCTCAGGTTAACGGCACCTTTTTCAGCAGTGGCTTTGATCCATCGCTCTTCATGTGTGCCACCATTCAAATGAGCTGAATTGAGTACATACAATGTAATGAATGCATAGAATATGTCAGATAATGTGGTTTAAATAGTCAAATTTTTATGTTTGTGTTTGAGGATAAGAGGTAGACTTGAAACTGATCAAAAAAGAATCAGGCAGTTAAAAGACATCCAGCTGGTCTGGCTTCTACTCACCTGTGACTGATGCCTTCCCATCATCTGTAGTCCGTTCAGTCTCTTGACATGAGCCAACTATCTCTGAGCTAATGCTAACAGATGTTCCACACAAGTGCACTGCTGCCTTCATAGATGAGGGCACACGTACACACACAGCACCTAGATCAATGACAAATAAAACCAGTTTAAAACAAGATTAATGTTCTTAGAAATGTACTTAAGTATGTACTAGGCTCGTCTTATTTATTTGTTTCTTTGATGTCATTTTCTGTTTCTGATTTTGATTATAACCTTGTTGACTGTGAAGTTCTGCACTTCCATCTTGGCCTACATATGCATCAATGTTTCCAGCAGCAGTAAACAGCTTCAGGGCACCGCTTGAGCTGTCTGTAAAGCAGGAAAGGCATCTTTAGAACACTAAATGAGTGACTACTGTCAATTCGGACTGCTCACTTACCAATGACAATATTTCCTGTTTTACTTTGTACAAGAGCTTCACCTGTAAACAACAACAATACATGACTAACTGCACATCAGGTCTTTACAACGAGCCATTACTGTCTCTTTCCCTCACCGTGTACATGGCCAATCTGGATGTTCCCGGAGGAAGTGGACACTGAGGTGGATTCCCCATAAATGGCCTTTACTTTCAGATCCCCATGTTCTGTGGAGAGATTCATGGTGGTTCCTTGAATTTTCTTAATATCGACATTCTGGAGAACGGAAACTGATTTAATAACAATTTCATAGTAAATGCTGTTATATAAACCATAAACTACTTACACTGTCCAAAGATGTGCTGATATCAACATTCCCATGTATAGTCTGAAGTCCAGTGACATTTCCTCCTGTAGACTGAACTTGAACCTCATGACACTAAACAAAATCAAAGACAAACACAAGATATTAACCCATATTGTCGCAAAAAAACAAACTAAGTTATATTTAGGCTTTTATGACATTTTAAATCAGGGGTCTTCAATCTTTTAGATACCTTGAGCTTCCTAAAATTTAAAAGGCAACTATATATATTTAATGTATAAAGATGTATACTTTTACAAATTATAAATGTGTATAATATTTGTATAATAATGTTTTTATTGTGCCACTACTACTATAGTAATGTATATTCATTATTCATGTATTTTTTTATTTTAATGAATTTTTAAATTTACTTTTTAGCATTTATTTTTCCTTTTTTTTTCCCACTGACTGCCTAGTAATTTTTGGTCCTAAGGAGTCCTAGTTTGAAAACCTCTGTATTAAATAATTAAAAAGCGAATGTGTCACCTTGACAGACTTTAGGACACAGTGCCCTCTTTCTGTGTGAACATGACAGAGGTCACTCTCCATTTTCTGGATTTTCACATTGCCTTTGTCTTTAGTCTTGATGTAGAGATCTGGAGGAACGTACAGGGACTAAAAGGATGCACTGTATTCCTATGAATTTAAGTATATTTATTATATTTATTCATTGCATTACCTTAACTTACTGTAAATAGAGTTTGCCTAGTAAAAACTATTCATTTTAAAGTATTTTAATTGTATAATATTACTTAAGCAAACTATCAATAATATATTATTTATAATAATAAGATACAATATATGATATGTTAGCACATTTACAAGCACGAATACAGATCCTTACCACATTTAATAGGTGCTGTTAGTTCAACAGTGACATTGCTGTCCACCTCATCCCCCAAAATGTTAAGTTCTTTGCTTTGGTCATCATAATGCACATGAAATCCGTCCACATTAGCAGTTTGATTCGCATCTGTCACGTGCACACTGATAAAAGCCCGATCAGCTTCAGGAAAATCATGTGGATCCAGTGATTTTATGGATATATTACAGCCTAAATTACATCTGACTTTTGTGAAAGGATTAACTAATAACTCCCATTGCTTTATATGTTTGTTTAAGTCTTTAGGAGTTGCAGGAATAACGTTATCTGAAAAGGCTCGGAGAGCAGGAGAGATTAAAACTCTGCTGAAGAGTCTTGAACATCTCTGCACTGAACCCGAACACAAACCGGGACGTAACCGCTGTATAACTGCACAAGTAAACATCACTAAAGCTTCACTTAGTGTGCACTAAAACAAAACGCTAAACGCTACTTGGAATAATAAACGCCGCGTAGTAATACATCACAAGGGAACGACTGCAGCGCACAGCAATGACAGCAAACCGGAAACAGGCTCATAACGCCAGTGGAATTATGGGAAATGTAGTTCATCAACCGTAAAATTAAGTAACTCTTTGACAAGATACATGTCTGTGTCTGTCGTATATTTGATCAAAAAAGCTTAAAATTACGATTTTCAAGAACAAGTATTAAAAGGCTAGAAGAAGACAAAGTTAAAATGACAAAAAGGCATTTGTAGCTTAATTTGAATAAACAAAAACAATAATACACTGCTAAAAAATTGGAGTTAACCATTAAAAAAATGGAGAGTTATGGCTCCATAATTAATTTGGATGACTCTAGTCAATTTATTCACATTTTTAGTTGTTTATAATTAGTTTACTTAGACTTAATTTTGTTTTCATAACATATAGGCCCGGTTTCACAAATGGGGCTTAGCCTAAGCCATGACTAGGCCTTAGTTAAATTAAGATATTTATCAACTTTTACAAAAATGCCTTAAAAGAAAACATTACAGGTGTGCTTTGACACAGTACAATGACACTGACTTTGAGACCGCTCAAACATGCATTTTAGTCTGGTGCTATCTTTAAGCCTCGCCTGTGTCTATAAGTACAAACTTTTATTTTAGTGAGGCAATTGTGCGCCTCATTTGTAAGTCGGTTTGGATAAAAACGTCTGCTGAATGATTAGATGTACAGTAAATGCAGTAAACATATTGCAGACTTTCCATTTACATCCATCTGTAACCTTTTTACATTTTTAGATATTTGCAATTATTCACTGTTTTAAGCCTGTTTCTTGTGTGCACTATTGTCTGGTCCCCAAAACAAAATCAGAAGCTGTTTTCACGTTTTACTATCTTACTGTGTGGTCATTTGGTCCCCAAAATATGGCAAAACGTGACCCAACCTGTTTTATTAATACCGAGGGGTAGCACTAGAGCTAGAATGTACTACTATGTTGTAAGTGGCTCGTAACTGTCATGTCACGATGATTTTAAACTCTCAGTGCTGGTCGTTTTGGAGCTGAGCAGACAGGACGTCATTCTGGGGCGGATTTTCCGTCTGTTTTTGTAATACCCGCAAGCGATATTATTAATGATACTACCTCACTGCTTGTGTAACTACTCTTAATTCCTTCAGTGAAGGCCCTGGGGAATTTATTTTTTACCGAAAGTGACTCATAATCCTGAAACAATGGCCCACAGTCAAAAAGTAGTTGCTCTCTTCGCCAGCTATTGTTATATTTACACACGCGAATGCTGTAACTCGTCCAGTAGGTGGCAGTCTAGTCATTCCACATAAAGCGAGGTCACAGGTTTACAATAGCGCCTTTTAACAAATAACAGTGTGTCATATTCTCCCCCACATTAGCTTATGAATGAGTGTTGAGTTATGAGGAGGGATTTAGTATTTGTCCTCAAGTTAGGACAGCCAAGTTCAGAATCTAATAAAGCTACAGTGAGGCTACACATGGTTTTTGCATTGCAGGTCTACTTTTTGAATACATTTAATGCATCTTAACCAAATTGTTCTTAAGTGAGGTATATCCATGCTGTAATACTCATTAAGAGTTTGCAGACTAGTAAAAACTGTTAAAATCTATGAGAGGATGTGTATTATATGTGGCATCTGTAAATCATAGTATTTCATTCATTTAGCTGCGCTACTCTCCCTCGGACAGGTAGTGTTACGCTTCTTTTCGAGGAGAAATCTTAAGAGGAAATTAAAAAGCCTGTCTAGACGCCAAGTGGTTGAGGGTCGAGTCAAGAGCATCAAGGGTAATCAGAAGGTCACGGTCAAAGTTCACACAGAGCTGATGAAATGGAGACTTCAGAGAAGACGGCATTTGCTAGATACAGCGCAAAGAGAGTACGTTCATTTATGACACACATAATAAAACTTTATTATCATGACTGGAACGACATATTATCATTTGTACCATTTCTGTGTTGGATCACCATATAGAAATCTTAAGAAGACATTCTTGACAGGTTCAAAGAAAAGAAAGGTTTTCATAAACGGAGAAACCTAAACCGTGACATAAAACAAATCAAGATTCAGCCTGTTTTTTGATCATTTGTAACAAGAACTTCACTCACATGGGGATAAAACGAAATGCTGATTGACCTCATTTAACTGTTATACCAAACTGTCTATATTGTACTGTGTTCATAGGCTATATATACATGTATAACACAGCAAGTCAGACAATAAGGATCGAGAGACAAATTATGTACATCATACAGTAGTCCATTATGGTAAGTCACATTCATAGTCATCTTCACTACATAGAAACATACTGGCTTACACTGAATCTGCGTCTGCTGTTCACAAAATCTCACACATTCTTACTCTATATATAGTATATTTTGTGTGTGCATTTGCATATATATGCATGTCTATCTATCTATCTATCTGTATTATCTATGTTATCTGTCTGTCTGTCTATCTTTACAAATATATACTTATGATAATTAAAATATATATTATATATAAAAAGCATGTATTTATAATATCTCTATAGATATATGCATGTGTATCTTATGCACTCAATCAGTGGTGAAAATGTGAAAAAGCTGCGCAGATTCTATGTGAGCTTTGTAGTATGTCGACTTTGACACTAATCGTGAGCAGATTTTATATAAAAATATAGAACTACAGAAGAAATCGTGTCTGACAGAATCAAATGGCCAGGACAGAAAACAATCATCTGAACATAAGAAACAAAAAAGAATCACAGGCCTCACAAGAACATTGACAGACTCAAAGTTCCTCAAAAAAATCATCAAACATCACGTGAGTCCAGCGTTCTCCTGAAAACTTCATTATGCTGCGTTCAGTTCATAGTATGAAGGCATGCACAATGTTTTATGAAACTTTTCACAGAAAATAAATCGGTCAGCGTATGCTCGGGTTACGTCGGAGAACACAAGTTGAGACATCTTGAAGTCGTTTGAAAGCATCTGCCAGTGGCATGAATGAATCAGATGGTCGCAAACGGCAAGAATCATCCAAATGCAACCCTACAGATGAAATGTTAATGGCAGTGGGGTCACAATCTCTGTCCCAGGAGATCAGGACCATCTCATTCCCGACTGGAGAACCATAACTCCACAGGTCACGGCTCATCATAATCTATTTACAGCGAGGGAGTGTCCGTCCCTTTTAAGTCTTTCACAGTGTCCTTGGGCCGCATTCTTCCTCCTTTAATGATGAAAGCCGCCCCTGGCAGCCAGTCCAGTGTCTTTCATGAACAGCAATGGTTTTTTTGTTGTTGTTCTCCTGTCTCTGCCTCCCTCTGTCTGGTGTCTTTGTCTTTCAGGTGCAGCAGTCACGGTCCAGATTACTCTGAGAGGAGATGAGAGAGGGGTAGGGCGTCATCTTATCGATGTTGACGTAGGTGGTGTTGAGAAGGATGTAGTGCTCGCCGCTGAAGCTGGAGAAGATGGCGGAGATGCGGGACACGAGCTCTGAGAAGGTGGGTCGGCGCTCGGGTTTGGGGTGCCAGCACTCGATCATGACATTATATCTACAAAGAAAAGAGAAAAACGTAAGGAAAAACTAAATTCTTAATAAAAGTCCTTGGTCTTAATGTGTAGGATCATCAAAGCCATAAAAGTTTTTAAATGTAAATCAAATGGCACAAATATAAGCAAAATGTTACAGCCCACTTTGCACAATCCAATCAAACCCCACTAGATATAAATAAGCCCCGCCCTGCATTCAATTTAAAAGGTGCATTTAAAAATTAGTTAAATATATATTTTTTCATTGTTATATTTAACTAATATTTTAAATATTAAATTGTTTGTTTATTATCTTTATTTGGCATTTTACTGGTACATTCAGCTTAGTTTTGAAATGAAATAAAAACAATATTGTTCAAAAGTTTGAAGTCAGCAGAGATTTTTTTATATTTTTCAAAGAGGTCTCTTATGCTCACCAATGCTGCACTGATCTGATCAAAAATACAGTAAAACAGTAATATTGTGAAATATTATTACAATTTAACATACATATTTTCTTCTTTAATATATTTTAAAATGTAATTTATTTCTGACTATTCAGCAGCCATTCAGTCTTCAATCACATGATCATTCTGAAATCATTCTAATATTCTGATTTGGTCCTGAAGAAACATAATATTATAAATGTTGAAAACAGCTGTGCTGATTCATATTTTTGTGGAGAACAATTTTTTTTGTAATTTTGTAACAACACTAAAGTATTTACTATTCACTTTTGATCAATTTAATGCTTCCTTTCTGCGTAGAACTACTGTAATTTTATGTAAAAATAATTGTAATTAAAAAGCGTAAATTTGTATATTACATATTAAATGTAAAAATGCTGTCAAATGATTAATTGTGATTTTTATATATTAAATATATTTATTTATTTATCATATAAATTATATGAATATAAATGATATGTAAATAAATGTTAATATTTTCAAAAAATATGCATGTGTATATTGGTATAATAAATATACACAGAACACAAATACACATTATGCAAACAAAAACTTTTATTTTGGATGCGATTAATCATTTGACAGCACTAATTAAAATATAATTTATTTATAAATACTACTCTAAACATTTGAACATGAGTGTGATTTTAAATATTTCTATTTATTTGTCAGTAAATTTAGATTCATTTTGAGCTAAGAATCACAAGTGTAGTGTAAGTCATCCTACTTCTCCACTTTCCGTCCCAGCTGTTTGCTTTGGCAGATCAAGACACCTTTGCCTTGAAATTTATAACCTTCGGTGCAAACTTTTATCGTGCTTCAGAACAACTTTCCATTGTTTGTCCTGCAATAGTCTGCTGAGCAGAGGCACGAAGACCTGGGAGGACTGGCTCTTTGAGCCGTCTGTGAAAGAAGGGAGTGATGACCCACATATCTCTATTCAGATCCACGGCTGGATATTAGACGGCAGCGTGTGAAGAATGTTTGGAGGTTGACTCATATCATACAGGCAGGGTGGGGAGTCGATGTGTGCCGAGCTCAGGTAGTCATGCAGAGCTGAGTTGGCCAAGAGTTTTGATGAACTACTACTGCTTGACTGAATCTGCAGGAGGTTAACAATGGCTCTCTGTTTTACGCTCGTGTTGACGCACTCCCCCTTTGGAGTGCCGTTCGGTGGTCATAATGAAGGACCAAGTGTGTGTCATGTGGGTGTCTGTGTGTGCACTTACAGTGCGTCCGGGCAGAACTCTGGCTGTAGCAGTCTTCGTCCTTGCAGGAGGTAGATAGTGATGTCGAAGGAGTTCACGTCAGAGTAAGGCGGGGCGCCCCGGGTCATGAGTTCCCACAGCAACACACCGAATGACCACTGCGTGAAGATCAAATTCAACACAGTGAGTTATGAGGAGGGCAAGTGAGCACCTATCAAAACAAGTGAACTTTAGGTGGCTCCAACACTGTCATTTGTTGGAGGCCAACGAAAAGGGAAACAAAGCACAGGAAAGCTGAACTCATAAATCCACTTTAGGGAACTGTCGGGTCAGTATTTGGGAAATGTTGAGAGATAATTTTCCCCAACACGTGTAGTCATCAATTTAATTCCAAATGCAGGTAGGTTAGAAAACAGGACATGAGTCAGGACACACCTTGAGCCCTGGCGTGTGTGTGCATGCATGACTCAGTATGATAGAGAAACGTTTCTGCGCAAACCTTGTCAAAGTGACCCAGAGACCACAAGTTATTTAAAAACTGCCTCAGCAGAACTAGACTAAAATATCACAGTAAAACTTCAGTAAGCTACCTACATAGTCAGCATTTTGAGGGATCATGGATGCACATGATGCTTAAAATTGATATTAGAGTTTGATTTGAACACTCAAGCATATTTTTGATACCAAAAATCTATGTTTGTTCATTTGAACTGCTTATAAAGCCCCAAAATATTTAATTTGGTCATTTAAACACCTTCCTTTTGAAACAGCATAACATTTTTACTGTCCATTTTTTCCCTTGTTACTTTTCAGTACACAAATTAAGATTTTATGCTGAAATCCGAGAGCTTTCTGACCCTGCATAGACAGCAGTGCAACTGACACATTCAAGGCCCAGAAAGGTAGTAAGGACATCGTTTAAATAGTTCATGTGACATCAGTGGTTCAACAGTAAAGTTATGAAGCTATGGAAGAAAAGAAATTGTTGAATAAAGTTATTTTTGTTTTCTTTGTTCTAAAATTCTAAAATTATGGTTGAACCACTGATGTCACATGGACTATTTTAACATTACTTAATTAGTCCTTACTACCTTTCTGGGCCTTGAACATTATAGTTATGTTGCAGTGGGTCAGAAAGCTCCCAGATTTCATCAGAAATGTCTTAATTAATGACAGAAGTTTCATTTTTGGGTGAACTATCCCTTTAATCCTTAAAAAATGAAATGGCACTACAAACTGAGATTGTGATTAAGTTACTCACCACATCAGATTTGGTGGTGAACTTGTGTGTCTGCAGACTTTCTAATGCCATCCATTTGACGGGCAGCTTGACCCCATGCTTGTTGTGCACGCTGTAGTATTCTTTATCATACACGTCTCTGGCCAGGCCAAAATCAGCCACCTTTACGGTGTAGCTTTCATCCAACCTGAAAGAGATATTCCAAATTGTTATATTATGTAAAAAAAATACAAATATTTATTCTAAGGCATTCATGCCCATAGAACATGTAAGTTAGAGCATGAGTGTTCCTAAACAAAAAAGTAAGTGTCCTGAACATACTGTATGATACTTCAAAACACTGTTGAAAATTTGTTGAAAAACTCACATGCAGTTTCTGGCCGCAAGGTCTCTGTGTACAAACTTCTTGCTGGCGAGATATTCCATTCCTTTAGCCACCTGCAGCCCGAAACCCATCAGGTCCTTCACTGTGGGGTTCTGTGGGAACGAAAACAAGCACTCCATTTAAAAACAATAACGATAAAAACAACACAAGGCACTGCCACCTGTTTAATTTCATCTTTATCATTATGCTTTAATAGCTACGGTCACTGAAGTTGTATGAAAAGACATTAAGGGACAGATTTTCTAAAAAAATTTGCACCAGAGCACAATTCCAAAACAACGCAGATGGGTGTAGAAATCTCTGCAGGGGGTTTACTGACAATATGCAAATGAAAAAACACAGAGATGACCACAAAGATAATTGGCGCTGGTGCAAGCTGTTACGTAATCTAGCCCTATGACGCTGCCACCACCTACGTGAGCTTCGTCTCTGATGAAATTTCGCAGATCTCCGTGCTTCATGTACGGCAACACGACGAGAGGCGAGCCTTCGCTGGGCAGGCAGATTCCCAGCAGAGAGAGCACATTGGGATGGCTGAAGTCTTTCATGATGATGCCCTCCTTCAGGAACTGAGACACCTCCTCTATATCGGTGATTCCTGCCACATACACGCACAATAACAGAAGTTTAAAGATCACCACAATGGTTTTTGGTATCACCCCCAACTTAGATTTACACATGCAAAATGACTCTTTTAAAATCTATCCTGCTATACGTTTTCTGAGTTAGCAATAAACCTGCCAAACTGTCAGTGAACCATTCACCACGACTTATAAATTATCCCCAACACTATCAAGTGTTTTATCACACATGGCCTTATATTTCAGCCGGGAGGTTTCGAAGCGGAGACTTAATCCGCTGTGACATGACCGCACCGTTACTAGCTGAGCTCCGAGATTCTGTTGGTCCTGCCATTTTAGCTGTGCCTCCCTTAATCTTGTTGGTGGAGCTTTCACATTTTGAGGAGATTAAACAGTTGTTTAACCTTTCACTAAGAGAAAGAGAGGCTTATGGGCATGCAAAAAAGAAAAGGCCTGTGTGTACATGTCTTACTGACTGAACGATGAAGCATCCTACGCTACACTGACTGCTGTCAGAGTAACTTACAATCCTCAAAAGACCAAAACTGATCTGGGAACAGCCCTACAGTAGTCAATCAATTCTTCATTATTTATTCATAATAGTTTTATGATTCTTTGCTATGATTAATATACCAATGCACCAGGGTTATTATAGTTTACCAAATATTTATTTTTCTTAATATATATATACACACATACTCATATAATATATATACATATATATAAAGAAAATATATGTTATATTAATAAAATACTATATATTATTTCAGCTAGTTTCATTTATTTTGCCTTGAAATACTAAAGTAAATCTAAAGCAAAACCAATAAAAACTATATAGACATTTTTGAAACGCCAAAAACTACATAAAAAAAATTTATGTAAACGAATGTAAAATATTCATAAAAACTGAAATGCACAACAAAAACACCCTTTTGTCAAAAATATTATGTAAAACATGATACACTGAGAGAAAGTTAAACAACAGTTCCTGTGTAAACTGAGACAGGAAAATAAAGCTGGGGTCATAAATCTAAAAGCTCTCAGTGACATGACGTGATTAGAGGCATCTCTAATGTGATATGGCTGCATTCATCTTCATCGTCTTCATCACAAGGCCCTATTAAAACAGCCTCAACAGTCATATGTCATATTTCAGTAAAGAGATGTCAAACTGTGTTCAGAATGGATTCATAATTTATGGGTGGAATAATTATGTAGACTAGAGGGGATCCTAACATCTTTTCTGTAGGATTTAATAGTTTCAATGATTTTTAGGTAGTTCAGGCCGCTCAACGTCAAGTTATAGCAGTTTTACCATGTTTAAGTGGTGTTAGGCACCACGGAAAACCCAAATCCCTCACAAACTTGACTGAATGTGGTTCATCCAGTCAGATTTTAGAACTTCAGCTCTCTGTGCTTGCAACTGTACCACTTCAACAACTCATGTTGTTCAACTCACGGTTTAAGGACTTGACGGCGCAGTGCTGCTTCTGGCCATCTGGTTCGAGCAGGGTTCCATGGAACACGCAGCCAAAGTGCCCTGGTGCACACAAAGACAGGAAAAGATGCAGAGATTATTAGCACATCAATCTATCAAAGCGCTTTATGCCAGGGCGGAGTGTGGGCATAGCAGGTGCATATCACATCAAGTCCAAAAGCAAAAACAATGGAGTGTGAATATATTGTGCTGGGACTACAATTAATAAGCTGCTCTCAAACTTTCTCCCTTTGAGTCTCCTTGTCTCACACACTATGAACTAACATGTGTATGAGGTTCATTTAAGTTCAAATCAGTACCATTTTCCACTGTACTTTGTTGCATGGCAAAGGTTAATAATTTGTGCTTTATTGAAATCTGACCCCTAAGTATAATAATAATTGTGGGACAGTGCAAAACAGACACATAAAAAATAATTGTGAGAATATTGTGAAATATGAACTCAAACAAGGCGTCTGGAGTGTAGTGTGGTGTGTAACTGAAAGATTAACCAATTACAAGTGTCTGGGCAGGGTATTCTCTCTAATGAGGGCATGGAGAATAGAGGGCAAGAGAGAGTCGGGGTGTTGTGTTGAAATAATAGAGCGTGGAGTGCTGTAATCTCTCTCCAGCTCTGCTATCACGTCTTCCCAGATGGCAGCAGAGTCAGATTACCGGCACGGAGCCCTGAGACGGCCCAACAATGAGCCTGGAATTTAACACGGGAACAAATCACCACACATGCCACCCCGAGCACCCCAACATACTCACATACACGCACAGCCTCTTCCTCTCGCTCTATAAATCGCATTGTGTCACATGCAGAAACACAGGAGTACACACACACACAGGATTTGGTTTTCCCACAGGGGTAGTGGGTTTTAGGAGTATTGTGCAGGGGTTTGGGGAGGACTGAAGACAGTGAATCTGATACACACGTTCACACCCCCACTTCTGTAGTACAATGAGAAGACGGGCAATTTAACGTTCAAATGTCCAACCTGCCGGGCTAATTGTCACCATTTAACCTGTTAACTTTAACCACGTCTGAAACTAATTCCCTCTGCTAAATCCCTCATTTGAGATATTGGATTTCTTGTAATGCAGATTTTTGGCAAAACTTGTTGCCAAATATCTTTGCAAGTTACAGTACAAAGAGACTAGATTTTTGGGTCAGTGACAAATAAGAGTGTACAAGATAAAGGACAAATCAAGTTTAAATTGCATATTTTTAACTGAGATTTACTGATGAAACAGTGACAGCTGACCTCTCTATAATATCTTGTCTTATGCTATTTTTTCTTGATGGTGGTTGCACCACATGACTCTTTTTTTTTCGGGCAGAAAAAAATAATTTAAATTTTTTTTGATATATTCCTGGTTTTAAGAAATCCTTGTTAAAGAATATAATTATTTTTATTCTTCTTTTTTGAACCACACCGACAATCTTTAATTAGACTAAAAAACGTGAATTTTGAAAATGAATTTTAAATTAATCATAGTATTTATGTGTGTTAATATCATTTTATGTAAATTTAAAAAAAAAAAAAAAAAATATATATATATATATATATATATATATTCCAAATAAAGTATGTTAACACTGATGATTGCTAAGCTACACAAACTAACAAATTATTTGATTTTAATTTTAAATAATATGATTTTGTATAATTAAAGTAATAATTAAAAAACATACTTAAAAAATGCCCACATAAAAAGCAAATCTTTATTTTGTAAAATACACTGTTTACAGTGTACAGCTCAGTGAGATTCTTTTTTAAATTAATAGTTAATTTATACTTAATTGAATTATTCAGAATTAATAATGTGTTCAGGAAGCATGCATTTTATTTATCAAAGTGACATTAAAGAAAATTATACTGTTAAATTTTGACTTTTTTATTTTTAATTGGTAATATTGGTAATTGGTAAAATTGGTAATAATAATTATTATATTTTTAAAACCATTGTTTTAAAATGTATTATTTGACAGTATTACGGTTTTAGTATATTTATGATCAAATAAATGCAGCTTTGGTGAGCAAAAAGTAATTTTTAAAAAAAAAAATGAAATCTTACCAATCTCAAAACTTTGCACTGCATGTCATGACAATGATCAGATTTCTGTGTACCCTCACCTCTCCCGATGATCTCATTCACATGTAGGAGCAGATCTTCCCGGGCGATGACCACGTGCTGCACTTCCTTCAGAAGTTCTGGATGGAGGCTGCCCAGATCTATGGGTGCACTAGTAGGCAACAGTGGAGACGCCAGGTCCCCTTCCATCGGCCCGAGCATAGGGGACAGATCCACATGGGCATGAGCATAGAGATGAGGACGGCAGGACTCAGCCTGAGACAGAGGTAAGTTTTGGTCTGCAAGGCAATGGGGTCGAGAGGTCAAAAGTCAATGACTTGTTCTCTGAGGCCTGGGGTCACCTGAACAAAGCAGGGAAAGTCTGGGAGGCAGAGTCATTACACCAACTACAAAGAGCTGAGGAAATTCTAAACCCGGCTATACAGATGAGAGGGGATTTTTTTTCATCTTTTCAGACAAAAAAAGGAGGCAGAGGCAAAGCAAGAGAGCATGCAATGTCTTCAGAGAAAGAGAGAGAGAGCGGAGGATAAGGTCAGAAAGCGTATGTGTTTGGAGAACTGGAAAAAAGTTGCCTGTCAGCGATGATCTAAGACCAGTCTTCCCAATTCAGAGAAAAACAGTAAAGCTGGTCTGAGATCAGCAGAGAAGGCAAACCTCCACCAGCGGTGTGTTTTCAGAGAGAGGCAGCGAAGCGTGAGAACATACCCTCAAGCAAAGTGGTTCTATAGTCCACCGACTCGTGAGAGACCATTTCATTAGTCGGACTGACACTCCTCGCGTTTGCCAACATGTCCAAGTGCGGAATGTGAGCCCGGCCGTCATACCAAACCATAGCCTTAGCTAAATCTACAACCAGAGAGAGACAGAGGATGAGAGAGAGACCAAGGACAGGTGAGAGAAAAAAGGGACAGATCGCTCCACCACGAACTTTAGCAGTGTCAACTCCCACAAACATCCCAGAAACAGCTGTCTATTCTTTATTTTGCGCTCGCATTCCTTTCAAACTCATTTAAATAACCATCAGCAAGTTCAATCCTGGAATCACTACAGTGACCTCTGAACATAAAGCAAACTATGCTATTACAGCAAAAAAGAATTAAAATCTGATTAATCTGTATTTTTGTTGTCCAGTTGTTGGCTACTTCTTTCATAAAAATACATAAACATCCTTAAAAGCAAGATAAGTACAAAACTGCAAACTTTTTTTAGAGAATAAAAAATATATTTTTTTGTCAGATTTATTCACAAATTTTTGCCAAAATAAATAAATATTATATATATATATATATATTTATGTTTAGGATTTCTTTCTGGAAAACAAGACAAATACTTTTTGTAGGGCACATATCCAAACCTGATTTGGCTTATAAAGTCTTCCAGTTTGGATTTTATTATTTTTTTTAATGTAAATGCTCTCCAGTTATGCAAATGATGTGGAACATCTGTGTACAAAGTGTCGCAAATTTGACTTGAAAAGCTGCCGGAGACATTAAAGACTGTTTATAGCTTATATAAAGCACACATACATTAAAGGCTGCACAAGAAAACGCAAAGACACATACCATCGATATGCTTTTTCCTTTTGATCCAAACAAAGACTGCGATCAGGAGCAGTAGAAGGATGGACACAGACACTCCTCCTGTGATCAGTATCCTGTAGTCCTGGTCTTGAGCCAATACCACACGACCTAGGATCACAGATGATGTGGCCTGTTTCCACTACATTGGATACACAAATGACTTCAAGTTATTTCCAGTAAATATAAGTGACCAGATATATTTCAGCATCTAATTTTTAAAAAATATTTTTGTATTATTATTTTGGAAGTATTTCATGCCATATTATAAAGATAACTTAAATAACAATTATAAAATTGTAATTTTAATATAATTTAATATAAATTATTTTGGCAAATATTTTAAATAACAGTACATACATTATACAAAATAAAAATTATTTTTAAGCATCCTCTTCCAGTACATTTTCTGTTGGCTTAATTGGCACAAATAGGCAAGCACACATGCGAAACTACAAGCAGGGAATCTTCATGCCATTACATCTGCGGCACATTTGCTTCAGATTTCATACTCGGCAAAGTGTTTACATTTGAACCTCCAACATCACAACAATCCATCTAGAAACATCCTCAGGGAGCGTTTACGCACAGAGAGAGGGCTTCACTGGTCATAAAGCAGCATGGCAAAATGAAACACACACATCCACTGCAGGCAGGAGGGGAAATTGGATCAGAGATAGAGCCTCTCTTATGTGGCACAGTATTATTGAGTTTGGGCCGAGATGAGTTTTACCGCACCGTATTGTGATGGGGTCAGATTAGAGCATCGTGTCTCACGCACCCTGTCCGTCTCTCCCCGACAGATAAGCACTTTACGCTGAGGCCAACATTTCCTTGATCTCTGCACCAATCATATCAGACTGTCTGGGGCCAGAATAGGGGCAGAAACGTTTTTTTTAATGCTCTTGTTGAGCTAATGGCGACCAGAAAGGAAATACAAGGACGGCATCTTATCAGGTGGAGCCTGATATATAAAAATTACAATATGAACACCTTTAAGGAAATGAAAATAATCCTCATTTCCAAGAGGAATATGTGTTCAGGAGCTATTCTGGAAACTATCATGATTTGGCAACCTGGAGGCCTTTGCTAAGATCAGAAATAGCTTGTGTTTGGAAGTTTGAGAGTCTGCTGGAACAAGCAGGACAGAGCTGGCTGGCTGACGAGTGGCTCTTATGCAGGCCGGTCTGGACTGGAGTGGTCTGAAGTGGAGGAGAGAATAAAAGAGTCTCGTACCTCCACCTCCAGCTCTTTAGCGGCAGACTGGAGCTCCATAGGTACGGTGCATTCGAGCGTGTTGCCCACCAAAGTGACGCTCTCACAGGTCCGGTTCGAAACTCTCAGCACTTCGCCGTTTTTCACTGCCTCTTGATTCACAGGGGGAACCTGCGGGGAGAAATGTGAGAAACAGAAAGGTTTAAATTGCTGTCTTTAAATTGCCCCATGATTGAGTGTGTATATGGGGCGTATAGATCGTGGAGTGTCTACCCCTCTAAACCCAGCCAGCTCTGGTGTTCGGAGCAGAGCAGAAGGCAATAAAGACAGCGATCGCATTCCTCACATGACAGCCTGGGCTTTACAGATTGGACACACTCCACTCCTGCACCTGTTACCATACAGCACCGGCCAGCCTGAGATCCAATGTGAACAGACGCACATACACTTACACTTAAGATCCAGCTCCCAGAGGCGATCACAGCCATTCACAAAAAGCCAATGATCACTGCTTAAAAATGTGGGGTTTGTTTTAGATAATCAGCAAGCGTCAGAACTGTGATATATAAAGTGGGCATGACACATTCAGGCACATGTTTAAATAGCAATGATAATCTCCAGAAAAAAATGAATGTAATTAGTGGGCGAAAACATGGAATTGAGCGGGGTCCAAAAGTCAGACCAAAAGCAAACCTGACATGTGAAAGTCACATTAACTTATCACTATAGTTCTGCACAAAAACTGAACTTTAGTGATCCAGAAAAGCAAAATAAAATAATAATGATAATGTACATATAATAAAAAATGACCATATAAAGAGCAGATGTTCAGACAAAGTCTTTAAAGCAAGTTTTACACACATACTAATACACACAAACACACACGTGTCCATGGACCACAAAATCATATAAAAAAAAAAAGTACATATACATTGGATATATATATATCTGCTTATATCTATAAAACACTCTTTTAATATGCAAAAAATCCCATACTTTTTATTAAATTAAAGTTTGTAAATTACTTGTATTTGTTTATGATCTTACTACTTAATCAAAACAACCCGACTGCAGTTTGGTTGATATTAGTTGAAATGCACAATAAAAAAAACTGTTTTTTCGCAAATGAACACTTCATATATACATTGTGTGTAAAATCTAATAAATAATACATTAATAAATAAACTAATTGATTTTAATTTTAAATAATATGATTTTGTATCATTAATAATAATTAAAAACATACTTAAAAAATGACCACATAAAAAGTAAACATCCAGGCAAACTCTCCACTGGCACCAGTAACACTCACAATCTTTGACATTTTGATAAACCCCTTGAGCATCAACAGTGCTGCCAAGTGCAATTTTATTTCCCTAAAGAAGGCCTTAAGTATCAAGCTGCAAAATCTAAACAAACAGACTGCATGGGAATGAAAGTGCATGATCTGAGTGATAGGGCAGTTTAATGACAATTAAGCTAAACTGAGCCTGCTGTTGTGCCCATTATTGAATATATAGTGGCTTTAAATGAGACCAAGCCATACACAAGTCTTAGTGTGTCTGTGTGTGCGTATCTGAGTCCCAAGAGGGGTACAGAAGGATTTGATGCTGAGGTCTCGCATGGGAAGAAAAAGCGGAATCTCACGCGACCCCTCTCACCCCTCCTCTTCACAACAGCTGCGTTTGACTATTGAGTGGCGCTTTCAGGGAAAAAAGTCTACTCTTATATTTCATTGTTAAAAATGCTGGGGTTTTTTCACCAGCCTACCCTCACCAGAGCAAAGGATCTCACAGTCAATGTGTCAGAGGCTGTAACCTTCAGGGGACAAGAACAATGTGAAAGATGGAGGTGCACGATGGGAAACAAACTAAACTTCCTGTTTTGTTTCCTTCCAACTCAATAAACAATATGAATCACTCTGCGTATGTATGTCTCACCTTAATCTCCAGAATGCTCTTGTTGCCTCTCGGTGTAACTGTGGGCTTCTGAAACTCCTCGAACTTTGGGTCTTCAACATACAGTAGGTCATACTGATCGGTGGAGAAGCCATCTAACACGAAGGTCATTTTTGTGGCAACTGGAGGCTGAACACTGAGGCCTTTCAGGGAGGGTGTGATACAAAGGATATTTCGCTTATCTTCATCGTGACTGCAGGTCTAGGCAAAGAAAATGACAAACACAAAAACACAATAGCCATCTCTGTCATTACAGCTGTGCCAAGTCAGTGCTGAGGCATGTTAGTTTCTTTTGTGTGGCCAAATCACTTTATCTTTGGTTTGTTTAGGAGCACAGCATCTTTATGTGTAAGATTTATACAAGGCTTTATTATTTATGGCCTTGTTTTCTCAGAGGTCAGGAGTGATTAGATATCTCAATATTAGTGCCAACAAACGATTAATCGCATCCAAAATAAAAGTTTTTGTTTACATAATATATGTCTGTGTGCTGTGTATATTAAATTTAAATATATATACATGTATACACTTCAGAAAAATATGTTATGCTTATATATTAACTGTCAGGACCACTATTGTCAAAATTATACTTAGCCTAAAGTTTGGATTGGCTATATGGTTCTGTTCTGTGCAAAAAACTCCCTGCCCATCCATGCAGCCTGTCATGAATGAGCAGGAACGAGCAGCATTAATAACCCCCCTAGGGTTAACAGAAGAGAACAATGCAGATATCATTAATGTACTTAATGATATTTAAGTGTAACATAACTCAAGGTACAGGAGTCTGATTCAGCAAGGAATTTCAGAAAGCCAAGTCCTAACTGTGCGAAAGGAGAAGTTGGGGATGGAGAAGGGAAATTTGCTCCTGACCAAGCATAAAAAGCTGCCGAGTAATACCAAAAAGAACTTATATAGGAATGTTGCAATAGGTGTCATACTCTTATAGGTATTTGTGATTATCTCAGAATCAGCTGATGCAAGCTTGACTCCAGAAACTAACGCCAGAACTAACGCTTACGCTTAGTTTATGCATAATATATATATATATAGACATGTAACTACATGTAAATATTTTCAAAATATATACTGTATGTGTGTGTATTTACACATACATAATAAATATACACAGAATACACACATATATCATGCAAACAAAAACTTTTATTTTGTATGCAGCACTACTCAATGTATTGAAGTTCAGAGACTTTCTGATGTTTCCATACATTTTCATAGTGAATTTATGAAAATGACAGCTTGTGAATACCTTAATGCCTTCATTTGAAACGTGAAGCTATAAGAAAAAAAAATCATGCACTACAGATTCACTACTGTTCAACAGTTTGGGGTCGGTAAAATTTCGTAGGTTTTTGTAAGAAGTATCTTTTGTTCACTGCATTTATTTGACCAAAAATACAGTAAAAACATTAATACTGTGAAATATTTTTTACTATTTAAAATAGCACTTTTCTATTTTAATATATTTTAAAATTATATAAATTTTGTATGGGCAATATTAAATCTTCAGCATCATTAATTCAGAGATGCTTCACATGATCCTTCAGAAATCATGCTGATATGCATTTCTTATTATGGATGTTGAAATCATTTGTTTAACTTACTATTTTTGTTGAAATTAAATTTTGTTGAAGGTTCAAAGGAATAGCATTTATTTATAACAGAAATCTTTTGTAACATCCTTTCTGTCGCTTTTGATCACTTTAATGTGCACTTGCTGAATAAAAGTATTCATTTCTAAAAAAAAAAATCAATCATATATACCCCAAACCTTTAAATGGTGTATATAACCTTTTCAAACCAGATGTGAGACCCATCATCTTGCATAGCATCCATCACAAACTTTAAGGCCAGCGGACAAGGAGCCTTTGTGAGATTGAAGACCTGACTAAGTGCAATTATGCATGAGTTACAACCCGAAGACTTCACATGCCAGCTGTGGCTCCAGTCCTGCCAGGTCTTGCCACACACCATTTTCATTCCACATTATAACACCACTACAACTGCCCATTTTACAGCATGCCTGTCATTTGCACGTCACCGCTGCTTAATTAGCTGTCCTCAAGTGAACGTTCTACTTCATTAAGCATAACCCTAGAGCAAGAGACACATTCAAATTGTTCAATGCCATTATTTATGAACATAAGGCATCTGAGTCGCTCCGCTCCAAGACTTCTATCCAGCAAACCTGGGTCTCCCTCTGCACACTTGGCAGGTTAACAATGCTCTAGAGTCAAAAACAACTTAAAGTCATTCTGACTTCACATACATGAGTTAAATCCCGAGTACAGTTTAGGTCACAGTAAATATTTTCAATCTCATAAAAGTGATTGATGTTTCATATTGTCAAAAAGGCCATAAAGGCCATGACCTGGGAGCTCGCATAAAAATCAGATTCTGTAACAAATTTAGAGAAAAAGCATGAAGATAAATAACGTTTTTAACTAAAAACTGATTGCTATTATTCACTGTTCGCTGTAAGCAATATCTTCCCTGTCAACATCTTCTCTTCACTCATGTTCGGTGTCGCGCAATATTCCAGATGGGAAACAAAAATACAGCTCCTAAGCATCATCGCTGAGGACTATGCGAACAATGAAAAAGTCCATGCAAATGAACGCACATCTTGTATATTTGACTAGCAACTCTTTGCATATTTAGAGATCTGAAGACTCATCCGCTGAGACTAGTCAAATAGTTGTAAAGCAGTTTGGCTTGGTGTGCTCCTCAACAAACACAAGGTTTAATTGTTTAGAATGGATCAAGTATCTCAAACGGCTTAAAGGGGGGTTGGATAACAGCTGCTAAAGAAAGCAGCCAAAGGATGATGGGAGACACCGAAAACACTTCAAATTGGTGTTTGGGGAATAGATATTTTCATTGGGAGGTAACGTGATGTTTTATTGCAGGATATGTATGAGAAATTTCGTATAGGTGTTAAAGCTCTGATATAACCGTTGTTGATGATTTCTTTCGATGTGAACAATTTAAGGGGGTAAAGATAAGGAAGGAACAGGAACTTTATGGATATTATGAGGCAAAATGGAGTAAGGTGTCAGTAAGAACATACTAAGATGAGAAAACCAGACTTTGGTTTGCATTGAGAGGGATCTGGCATGAAATGAAACCCTTTGAATCCCAAAAACAGGTGTTGTTCTTGCTAGAAACCCCACTGTGGTGTCTGGAGCATGTTAGAGTCCTTTTAACACCCCTCACTTCCCAAAGGCAAGACTAGGACAAAGTAAAACTTGAACATGACCCTTAGTTAGAAACATTTAGAAATCTTTTCCAAGAAGATGCCATAGCCCTAAACAAATAAAACCCCTCTCAGGTTCGCTCCTGGACAGTGCCAATCGCCAGCGACAAGCTGCAGCCTGTAAAAATGCTTTTCATGTTGGTGGGAAAGGCGAGATCGGCTGATCCCCAGATTTAGCAGAGATCTCAGAAGTAGATATTCAAGAACGCTCTTGAGATTTCATTCATTTTTCCTGAGCCACCACAATTTGCCTTGGTTCTTAACGCTCCTTCATTTGGCCCGCAGAGCTTGATTGCAAGAGGAACTGAAATGCGACCGATGGAAGGATTCACAGAGAAATCGAGATCAGTGTCCGCTTTTCTTTCATTTCAGGCCTGTCAGCAGCTAGACGGTGAATGCAGCCCGCAGGAAACCCGAGCTACTGACCGCGTTTCTGTTTCCGCCATCGTTGATCGAACCTCGGCGTAACAGATGACAGCTCAACTCGGGTTACACAGCTGTAGTCTGTGTGATTGAGAAAAAAGCTGACAGAAGACAGGAAGTATGCTTTCCACAATGCTCCCCAATAAAAAGGAGAGGGAAAATACAATAAACCTCTTGTGCTTCACAAATTAGGACAAGAATATTGTCCCGACCCCCACTGTTTATAAAGAAGAATTTACAGGCTGACAGCTGCGGGACCATCTTAAATCATTTGAAAGAATAGCCAGCGTTTCAAGCCCTCTCTGAAATATTTCTCTTTTAAGTGAGCTCCAAATCATTGACAAACTCAATGTAAATTATTTAAAATGGCCTACTTGGTATTAAGTACAAAATCTTTGAACTTCGAGAGAAATCAGTGAGATATTTACCTTCAGTACCCTGATGTTTGAGAAGGGAAATTGTGAGTTGAGTGGAAATGAAGAGGTACAATCAAAATGAAGATGTGAGTAAGCATGAGCCCCGATTTGGACTTTGACGGGACTTGTATGCTTAAGATTAGATAGTATTGTTCGCATTCACTGTACCACTGCATGACCACACTCCACCCCCACAGAAATCAGATAAGGGAAAACTGTGTGTAAATGAGTATTTGTCTGGTCCCATTGAGAGAGAAGCAGATCAGGTCAACCACAGCTCTAAGGAGATGAGGTGTGGAAGTGTTTCCGAATGGATGAAGAAACTTGAATAGGCAAAAAAATAGATACATTACAATTTAAAAACTAGAAATGAAAGGGTTGACAAATAGATGAAGAAATTTGGATGATAAATGAGATGCATATATAAAACAATAGCACTCATTCTATATAAAATATATATAAAATTTAATCAGGTTTCCAAATTAATCAAGAAACTTTAGTATACTATACTAAAATACTTTTTTAATCATATCGAGAACAGTGTGTGATTTTTCCATTTCCTCTTCGCAAGTGCAATTCTGAAACATTGCTTCCTTTATTTCACATATCTGCTTTTGTGTTCAGTGGGGTTAATGATAATAGCATGCCTGTGACATGGTAGGGGAGGTATTTAATGTCTCGACACTCTGTGTGGGCCATCTAGACTCACCACTTGGAAGACTTTGCCCTCTGTGGCGGCAGTGAGAACCATCTGAGGTTGGAGGGCTGAGTGGAGGTAGAAGCCATTGACTGTCACCGTGCTTCCTCCGCTGTGGACACACATGCACAAAACAGAACATTTATTCACTCTTCCAAGTTCAGCTACATATAAAGTAGTTAAAAGTTGGCTGCAGGGCTGACCTGATGAAGGAATGCTTGGGCTGGACGCTGGAGATGTGTGGGTTCTCGTTGTAGGTGTAGCTGACAGGAGCTTCACAAATCACTCCATCAATGTGCAGCTGAACCTTGTGTTGGGACAGTGATGACTGAGGTGGTGTCCGACATGTCAACATTGTGGCTGAAATACTGCAGAAAGGCACACAGAAAATCACACACATACAAAATGGTTTAAAAAGATATATGTATGTGTGACCATGGTGACTGGCTGAAAAAAGAAAAGAAAAATTCAATGTATTTTATTTAAAGCCAGAAATTAAATGTTGGTGTTTTATGGTTGAATAAACATTCTAAATCAATTAAGACATTTGGAAGAATTAAAAGTGTCATTAACTACCCACTCTCATGTCGCTCCACACACCTAAGACCTTTGTTTATCTTTAGAACACAAATTTTTTAAACTATTTTTCTGACCCTGCATAGACAGCAATGCAACTAACATGTTCAAAGCTCATAAAGGTAGTTTATCACACTGGACATATTTAAAATAGTCCAGTGTGATGTCAGTGATTCAATTTAATTCATACTCGTGTAGCTAAGACTGACACGGATGAGAAGAAATTGTTGAATAAAGTAGTTATTTTTGCTGTCTTAGCACACAAAAAGTTCTACTAACTTCATACTACCTTACTACCATTCTGGGCCTTGAACGTGGTTGTTGAGTTGCAGTCTACGCAGGGTCAGAAAACTCTTGGATTTCATTAAGTATATCTTCTTTTGTGTTCTGAGGATGAACAAAGGTCTTATAGGTTTGTCATGAGGATGAGTAATTAATACAGAATTTTCATCTTTGAATAAACTATCCCTTTAACAGAAAATCTTACTAGATTTGTAGACATACAAACCTCTGAAGTGCACAGGTAGCATTGCCCACAGTAACCTGTTGCATATTTCCACAATCCAGGAATGAGCCTGTGATAGTGAGCACTGTTCCACCAGACTTAGGTCCAAACTCTGGGAAGATCTCTGTGATAACTGGATTCTAGAGAGATAAAACATTGTGTTAGCAAAATCAACTATAGCACTCGTTGAAAATCTTTGACAGAAATCATATGATTTTGCTTCATGTTAAGTAGCCCCAACCAAAGTGGCTCTGAAATCCTACTCTAAAGTATACAAATCTTTCCAGTACATCTTACAAAAACATGCTTATTGGTTGAAGTTTTGTGACGTTATGGCAGCATTTGCCTTACAGTATGGACAGAAAATACACTCTGTACAGATTAAGACACTGTGTAACTCTAAACCGACTCAAAATAAGTGGGAAAATAGAATAGATTAACATCCTTGGGTCCTTGTGCACTATGAAAACCGCAATACTGGAAGAAAGTCAAAAATACATCACTCGAATGTGTGTTGAAGCACTTATACTGAGATTTGTGAGGATTCTTACCACGAATGAGAAACCGTCTTTCTGGGCCTGTTCTTTGCCACTGCGCACCCTGACCACGGAGTCAGCACTGGATGCGTTCACATGATCTAGTCCGCAGACCAACCTGAGGTACAACACAAAGACATAAACATCTCCCGCCACAAAAACAGCGAACAAGACGTGGTTGTAAACCAGTGGAGTAAGCAGGCTATTAGTCTACTCTAATTTAATGATAACCATACTACTCGGCAGAAACTACACAGGAGCTATTCTCCGAGGGAATTTCTCCATTCCCCTCACAATAGGAGGGCTGTAGGGTGGTATGTCCGGGGGCACAAAATCTCATGGGTTTTGTGTCTTAATGGTACGAAAGTTTGACATGGAAGGCCGAGATGCACAATAGAGCACTTTTGCAGACCAATTTAATGTTCTGCAGGGTTGCAACAAGAGCACTATGTTGAGAATGTGACCTAGCGTGTTTCTGAAGTTGTATTTACAGAGTGCAAAAGGGTTGGCTTAAATTGGAGAATAAGGTTTATCTATTTTTTTTATTAACTTACCGATTATTGCTGCTCTCTTTCCTTTCCAATTTACACTTTGTCCCAGCAACCACCACGTCAATCAGCTTGGTATCAAAGCGATCTTTCTTATTGAAACCAAAGTTTTTGCCACAGATTGTCATGTTGGTGTTGCCTCCGAATGGAGCAGAGGAAGGAGAAATCTAGAAAAAGAAAGAAGAAGCTGTGAGGTCAGACTGCGACAGTACTTTTCTTTCAGTGTCTAAACCTCCTGCTGCGTTTCTTTATGCCAAGAATTTTCTCCACTCATGAGGTTGGTAACCACTGACAATAATTTGTTTTGGGTGTATAGACACTCTGAAGGCAGGGAGTCTTCCAGTAAATGGTGACAGAGACAAAACCTGAGAACAAAACAACCTTCCTGTTTTCCTTTGTGCTTTAGTCTCTTGGGTTAAAAGTGCCCTTAAGTTGAGCCACCAGCTGAGTACCTTAAAGGTGAAGTGTGTCATTTATTTGTAGTAACATACTTCACGTATCCCATCTTAACATGCTCAGAAAACTGTAAGTAAGCCATTTATAGGTTCTTTTAATAAAAAAATAATAAATAAATGAAAAAACATGTATTTATATATTTATATAAACATTTATTCACTTAATTTACCTAAAGCTGAATCTTTGTCACCATCTCTGTTTGAAAACAATTGCAGTTATTTGCAGAATTCATTTATATGCATGGGTTGTGCACAGGCACAGATGAATCTATTGTTTTGTTGTATGGCTGTCTGTCACCACACTGGTGTGGATAATGTACTTTGGAGTCACAGATTTCTGCCTACGTCCTGGAAGTATGATCCAAATAAAAATTTAATCGGATAATGTCATCTAAACAAGTAACTAGTCTGCCACTTTTGTTCTGACCAATTTGAGGAAAAAACACAACAATAAATTGCGCTTTCAATGGAGATTAAATCTAAATTCTTTTAACCTAAAAGCTAATAATTTTTCCTTAGAACTGGTTGTCTTTAAAATACTAAACTTGTGTAATCCCACGTAAGCAATCTGTAATCAGGAGCACATTTAAAACTGGAATATAATCTAATTTCATTCACTTATGTGTTTAAATAAACTTTCTGGATTACAGTCCACCATTAAAATTATAAATTTATTTATTCCAGCTGTTGTGAGAAAAGGCTATAAACGATCTGCCACCTGCAGCATCCTAATATGCGAAATAACCTATTAGTCAGGACAACTTCTTAATGTTTACAGAAGTGACGTAATGATGCTACAACATTATTTCTTAAGTAAATGTAAAAATTATGAATAAATATTAAAAACAGATACGTGAAACTAAATAAAATAAATAAAAAATGTAATACAATTAAATAAATGCATTTTATTATTCATTTATTCATAATAAGTGTGTGCAATGTGTTTTCTGAGTGTCCTGTTTTTGAGATGTTAGATCTTTACTGATAAGCAGATGGTGTTGCTTTGAACACATGGAGGACAAGGCCTCATTTTGGCTCGGAGTTAATAATTAAGTGTTCAGAGCACCACTTATCATAAGCAAAGAGATCTTACACAAATACAAATATAGTTCTGGCTGCTCTGCAGCAATGCACGGATTTAGAGAAGGCACAGAAGGGCAAACGAATCCTTTCTGATATTTAGAATCAATTTACGTCTTTAAAAGAAGCCAAGAGGTCCTTGAAATCCATGCTTATCCCTGAAGATACTGCAAAACAGGCAAAATCAATGGAGGTCAGAGTTTCTTATGTGCTCTCTGTACTTAGAAAGCACTTATTCTATTAGCTATGTGCTATTAGCTGCTTTAAAACCATGGTAATGTTGTTTGTGATGGGCCGGGGTGGTTACCGTGGTGATTAGGAGGGGGCAAGAGTCCTGGATCCAATGGGATGCGGAGCACCGAGGAGCCCTTGTGCAGCGATTGCTGGTCTTGCACCATCCACAGCCCATGAAGGCTGGAGCCAGAAGACAGGAGCTACAAGTCCACAGCTGTTCACATCCAGGGCCTCTCAGAGGAACCTTAGAGACCTGAAGAACATGATATTAGATTAGAAATTACACTTAGCAGTTATGCAAAGCAACTTGTTGACAACATTTTTCAGAGGTAGTGACTTACTGATGTCTCTTTGTTTCTCTATTGCAGTCATACCCTGTTTACTATATCAGTTCACTATATCTATACTAAATCACCAGTGTGTTTTCTATCTATTCACAAGTGGTTTTCCTGAAAATGTTTGACCCGTTTCCCAAAGACATTTTTAAGAATGGTCGTGTCGTTCACCTTGTTTCCTGTTACCAACAATAAGGAGCCATCGTGACGCTGTGGAGACAGCAGGGCCATCTCGGAGGACACAGGGAGAGCGTCCAAGCGGAAATCCACATGAGGCTCCGTCTTGCCAAAGCGGGAAACCACCACCTGCGGAGGATGCCAGCAAAAATGGGTGGCCTTTCACATCAAAAGCCTAAACGGCAAATGCAGGACCTTAACAGAGAATGTTTATGCTTACAAAAAGACCTCAACAGCATGTTTATCGTTTACTGAAATAAGTCTGCAATCCACATTGATGATTAAATGCTGCTATTGAATGATTTAAACCTTGTGGTTCTGGTGTAAGCTATTTATAGAGGACACAATTTGGATCAGGTCAACATCAGGTCACATGACATTGGACTAATTTGTCTTTAAAGCTTTTTTTTTGCTATTTAGGAAGCAGATATATTAAGAACAGATATTTTGCAGCATGACCTAATTTTATGACGAAAAAAAAAGACATTTGACCAATGAATCCAGCAATGAATTTAGTTTTTTAATAAAATAAAATAAAAATAATATAAATAAATTAAATAAATCTCATGGTTTTGGGGTGAAATACCACTTCCAAAAACCTGAGATTTTACAAGATCTTATTCCAGAAAAACAAACATTCTGCATGAGCTGGAGTTGGTGCAAACCCGTTATTTTTTTCCCTTCCAGGTTATAAAACATTAAATTACAGATCATGTCTGGAACTTTCCTTGGGAAAGAGGAAGCATCAAAGGAGGGTGCAATCCAGAGGCAGTCTTTTGTAAGGGGACAGCCTCTGCTTTGCTATGGATACTGTAATAACCAGTGTCTCTGCCTTTCAGGGTAAAAGATGACAGATTGAACTGTGATGACTGCGGTTGATGTCAAGGAGTAGGAACAGACAAAAGCGTAGGCCCTAGGGCAAATGCAGACGTAAAGACCTCTGTCTATCTGGCATGTTGGGAGGTGTCAGAACAGTGGCTCCATCCACACACCTGGACTAACATTTATCATGGTTACATTGCAATTACAGGCCTCCAAGACAGCCTGCGTCTGAATAGTGCTTGTGCTCCATTAGCGATCAGTGGATCACATCATTAATAGCCCTGGGCTTTGAGCATGGGGCATCTGGTGGTAGAGAGAGTATGTCATTACTGTGGTTTTAGTGATTTTAGGATGGTGTGCGTGACATATCTCCATCTCACTCAATACAGTCCACTAATGTGACTCCTTTTGTGGTCTGTTTTAAAAGCTCAATCTTTAGATTAGTAACATATCAGATCGGACTATAGAAAGTGTCAATGTTTCCTTAAGGAGCATTTTTTTTAATCTTTCCCTGAAGCAATACATATAGCCAGGGCAATTCTCAATTCTGTTTTATTACGCGAATAAAAGCAGTTGATTTAAGTGCAATTTTTTGCATTACCTGACAATATACAATGTAGTCCATGCAA
>JAUMHE010000041.1:982290-1005194 GCA_032359235.1 Enteromius mattozi | reverse complement strand
TTATTACGCGAATAAAAGCAGTTGATTTAAGTGCAATTTTTTGCATTACCTGACAATATACAATGTAGTCCATGCAAGCTCTAAGCACAGATTTACACGAAAACAAGTTTCCAAAACCTTCTACAGTGTGGGAGGGAAATTCCTCTTGTCACATCTTTCACAGCCATTAAAACATAGCCTGCTATATATAAACATATTTAATTTAATATTTATTTAATATTGCAAGTTATAGCAATTTTTAAAAAAGTACATTATTTTTAAGATGTGAAATTTTTAATATTTTAATAAATTGTACATTTTTATATAATATATAAAATATAAATACTAAAATAGTAAATTACATTTATCTAAAAAATGTAAATATAATTATTCTGTGCTTCACTGCTGCACAAATACAATGTGCTACATTCATGATTCCAAAACAAGAACCAACAGCTAAAACTTGGCGAGTTTCACGTGGCCCAGAAAGTTTCCAATAGCACTAAGCCATAAAAGGATTTTGAGTCCCAGAAGCGACCAAGCTAAGCCAGGCTTAATTAAGCCGGGCATGGCAGAAAATGGCTACAAATGGACCCGTTATTGAAGGAGGAATGTTACGCACTCTGGGGAAAAATACACACCGCGAAGCCCTAATAACCGTGTGAATTACAGCTCATTGTGTATGTAAGGGAAGTCCTACTCACAAACACAAGGCAAGGTGTTGAGTTTTTCTCACAGAGAGTGTGGCAGAGTGGGAGCACTTCCTCATGCAGAATAAGGACCACTGGGACTGTTACTGCCCGCCCCCCACCTCCAAACTTTTAAAAAGCTTGTGGGGCTCTTGAAACTTTCATTCACACAATTACCCACTACTCACTGGCATTCCATATTTTATCCAACTTCATCAGTCTTTCTCACAATCTTTTTTTGCATTCTCATTGTCAAGGCCTCTTAAACACTCACCCACTCTCTTTGTTTTTGAAAAAACTCTCTCTCGAATGGGACAGCTGGACTAGCACTCACCCCTTAACAGGCCTCCCTCCACATCCAGACAAAAGAGGCGAGAAAAGTTGAGAGGAAAAAATTTTTAAAAAGCAAGAGAGAAAGAGAGGGAATGACAGCTGCAGCCGTTCCAAGAAAATGCCATGCGAGGACGTGTCATCGAAGCCCAGTGCTTACTATTAACGTACCATTCGGTTCCTCCGCCACGCTTCCGTGCAGCTGTCACCCCTTTTCTCGCCACTCATTTCTCAAACATTTTCTTGTGGTATTTACAAAATACCACAAGTCTCTATCTAACACTTCTGTGAGCAAATACTCTCATTTTTGGTGCTCAAGCCGAGCACATCCAACATTTGGGTCGGTGCCACTGCTGCACAATGAACATGTTGAGAAAACATTGATAGACAAAGTTTCACCTTGTGTACTTTTAGATTGGAGAGCTGGTACAGTGCTGCTCAGAGGTCAAAGGTTACTCAAATGCAAACAGGAAAAGACCATATTTCCCAACCTGCCACTGGCACCTGCATTTTCCTTCATTCTGAGCTGTTTTCACTAGTCACGTACTTACATCCTGTCTATTTACATGCACAATAAAACAGGGAAACAGTGTTGGCAACAACAGGACTCTGACAAAAAATATTCAGATTTAATTTTAGATTCTGCAAATGCTTCACTATTTCTTTTCCCAGAATAAGGTCAGCAAAATTTCTTACTATACTCATAAATTCAATCTAAATGCTGAATTGCTAATCCAGACATTATGTAAGTTTTGCTTTAATAGTGAATAAATAAAATAAAGGTCGCACCTGGATGACGCGGCCCTCAGCTGTGCCTAGGCTGACCACAGTGTGGTTTTGGATGGGCACCACGGCTATGGAAGTGAGAAGAACATTCCGGAAGCGTCCGTGGAAGTAGTCCCGACGTGGATTGGTGCTTGTAACCTCTAGCCGGTAGCCTTTTTCGTGTTTTCCACAGCTGAAGGAATCTCCTGTGAAGCTCTGGTAACAAAAAAAGAAACACATTGGCAAGTTAGACAAGAGGTATTCTACCTGGCAACAACCAGGAGCTCTCAATAGTCATTGGTTGGGACGAATTCTGCAGCATTGCCATTTTTCCACCGGACTAGCCTGCACCATGCCAAATGCAATTTGTGGGTTAGATGCTTGTGCAAAAGAGTGACTTAGGCCCCACACAGTAAATCTCCATCTAAGCTTGGCATCTACTGTTTCATCCTGGCCAATGCAGTTGCGTGTTTTCTCCCATGGTGCTTGGATCATCCTTGCCGCGTTCTGACGGCTGTGCTCACAGATGGCGGGAATTCATGGGAAACTGTGAGGAACGTTGGGCTTGCTGTTGCTCTGTTAGAGCTTCGATTGAGGCCAGCTTTGTTTGGCTGGGATCTGTACAACCTGTGGAGTTTTGGAAGTTGCAGAGAGGCTGTATGGTCCCGGACATAGTAAAGGGGCCATTTTCATAACACTTCTGTAGAATTTAATTCTTTCCACCTGAATTACACTTACAATGTTGAAAAACATACAGAATTGGGTTTTTATGAAACTCAGAATTTATCTATTTTTGCAACGGTACCTTTAAGACTGTATTGTTGATTGTATTGTATGACTGTATTGTACGATTATCTCTGTTATGATTGGCTGTATCTGCATAGTTCGCACAGTCATTCATCAGAGCAGGCCAAGTTGATGAAACCAAATAGGCACTAAGGGGGGAATGAGCTTTGTGTTGTGAATAATAAGTTGATAGATTTAGATAATCTATCAACTTATCATTTTAAAAGAAAAAGAATAAGCCCTTTTCCCTGACATGCTCCCTTTAAGAAAACTATACTTACATTTTGACTATACTTAAAGGCATATGTATGTATGACTTTCTTTATTCTGCGTCCACAATGGTCACCAAAATGGTACTTCAAAACATATTTTTTTATGTTCTTCAGAAACAAAAATGTCATACAGATTTGGAATGACATGCGAGTGAGTAAACAATGACCAAATTTAAATTTTAGGTGAACTACCTCTGTAATTATCATAGTTTATCCAAGTTAGAGATTACCTCAGAGTAACCTAAAAAGAAATGGGGCACCTGAGGACTACACAGTGGTCAAGCTTAAAGGGTCACAGACCCTAGTACGAAAGTAAAGAAGTCATTAATAATTAATGAAACCAGACCCTGGCACCACAGGCCATGACTAAAATGTTGGAGTACAGAGAACAGGCGGTTAATGATTAACACCGTGCTCACTCAAACTCTTCTCAGATGGTGTTTTGTTACACTGTATGGTGAAGGCGCCCTGACAAAAACACTAAAAAGACACCCATGAAAAATCAGAGAAGCATAAAAAGGACACTCCATCCTGTGCCAGAAAAGTTCTCACTCTTTCTACCCCTCTTTCACTGGCGATGTGAGTAAGACGCATGAGTCAGTGGCATGACTGCGGTTGCAGCTTCATTTTGAGAGCATGTCTCAAAGGGCTGCTTTGAAGATGCAGAGAACAATACAGGTAGATGATAAATCAGGCTGAACGAGCACTGGGCCCTGCTCTCATTACAGGGCCGAGCGGGATGGCTCAGAGGCACAGAATCGGTATACAGGTGAAAAAGCCAGGGAAAACGAGGGGGATTACAGCCTAGCTTATCCCAACCCCTTAAGGCAGAGGCGAGCTTCTGCCTATTGAGGGAGCAACAAAACAAGAGAGAGTGAGACACATGTAGCACGAAGCGGCCAGGGAAATCATCCAAATGTGTACAAGTCTGCCTTTGATGTGTCTTCAGCAGGGCACGTTTGCTTTGCTGGGTTATATAAACCCACCGCGATCCATCATAACGGTCGAGCTGCCACATATTTCAAAAGGAATTGTGTAAGAAAGCACCATGGTTTGGAATTGATTGGGGGGGGGCTCTCTGAAGCCTGACCTATCAGCTGCTGAGCACAACCCTAAGCGCCTGTTTTTAAGGAAGAGAAAAAAGATTTGTGGGATTATTTTCATAGCAAATAAACATCACGTTTCACTGTTTGTTTGGAAAGGAAGGCATTCCACTACTTAGCTCATGGTATTGCAAGGATCAAGGGTAGAAATTGAAAAACCTAGACAGTGTTTTGACAAGCTTCGGTTGCTCTGATCCCGAGGTTCCTCCAACCAAGTGACTTGCAGGGTTGTCGGATCTTTGTTCTCGTCATTTCTCGCTTCATTTATTGAAAAGAATATTTAGGGTTCAACACAAGTTACACTCAATCAACAGCATTTGTGGCATAATGTTTATAGAGCGCTGCAAGGATGATGTATTTTTGTAGGCCAAGCCTGAAGTCAGCATTATCTTTTTTCCATCAACAAACAGCCTATAGGACTGCTAATGGAGAACATATGATCTATGACCAACTAAAGTTTCTGATTCTTATATTCTTTGTTTATCAAGACAATCTTCACAAATTAACTTTTAGGAATTTTGATGCCTAAATGCAACTGACAGAAGTAAAAGTTTGGCTATAAATACATCACAACTTTTTATACAACTTGGCAGTGAACAGCTTCTTCTTGTGTTTGGAGCCATCTTTGTCATTTGTGTAGACCTGAGTTTGCGCAAATCAAAAAGTGCTCATAATTTTAGGACTCATTCCTGAAGCAATTTATACTGATTAAAACAAAAAATAATTTCAATTTGCCTCAAGCTTTCTTTTAAAAACATATAGAGATTACAGTAACACAATTACAGCAAGACTAAATAGGACCAATGTTTGGAGGACAGAAAACGTAAATTTTTACGATGCACAAATTCTTCAATTCCCGTTCACTTTTACTGTATGCTTTAAAGAAAAACAAATTCAAAATAATTTTGTAAAAACATTACGCCAGAAGTGCTGTCAATTGAGGTTAACCTGTACTGAACCCGGAATATTAGTTCATTAGTTCATAGTATTTCAAAGAATGCAGAAAAATATCCCACAAAAACATCCCGCAAGAATGGCAGGATCAGCGCGTAGCTCCTCTTTGACACATTAAGCAGCTCTTATTGTGTGCAGCACAATGCTGAAGTGATAGAGTTACTGTGCCCCACCTTTGGTGCTTTATAGCTTTGTGGCCTTTGGCGTCACCTCCAAAAGGCTTGATATGAGTGAAAGGAGATCTGTACGACCAAATGTCACCTTCACAGACTTTCTGTTAACCCTCTGTCCCGGGTACAGTTGTGACCACTTACAGCGTACGTGAAGATTTCTGGAAAGTCATTGCTCCACGCTGCCACCCTTCAGCTGCTTCTTGACAAAAATAATGTGACCTTTGACCTCACAAAGTTTTCACTAATGTTGTATATGTTTATATGCATGTGTGTAAGATTGCGCTGTGCCCCACCTGTGCATTTAAAAGGCACGTCGCAAAGCAACCCGATTCTTGTGTTTATGCTCCTTTCTTGGATTACTAGGTCATGAAGGTCAGTAGTCTGGGGAGAATTAGAGAAGCTGACAATAATGTGGGATTAGAGGCTGGCAGTCACCATGCAGTCTTGGTGCCTGGCTGCTGGTGTGTTGATACCTGTCGACGTCAGTGAAGAACACTTGAAGAGCCTATTATAGGGCTATACATGAAAATAAAAAATTGATGTTGCGATATGGCCTACTGAGATAATTAAATTGCGAAAGCAGGTATTTAATTATATAAACCTATACACTGCCAGTTTCAGACTGTGCTCATTTACATGCATGCAGCTCATGCTATTAAGTTTCAGAAGGAATTAGTTAATTTAGCTTGTCTTGGACTGCATGCGTGTAAATGAACACAGTGCTGCGTTTCACTCTAAAACAGGTAGAGCATTTATTTTTAATAAAACCTGATGTTAACATTTAAAAATTAAGAAATTAAGATGTAAGTATTAGTATTGGAGTTGTATTATAAATAAAATCTTTTTATTATTTTCTTAAATATTAAACATTTTATTTTACAGCATCCTACAATATTTCTTTTGTATTTTTATTTTTAAAAAATCAAGAAAATAACCCAATCAAATGTTTGTTGGTGAAAATGGCTGTGCTTTTTCATATTTCAGTATATCCGCCAGAAAATTAAAATATATCCATATCATTTTTGTCATTATCGACAGTTTCGTTTACTGTACACTGTCAAAGTCGCACCTTACTTTTCCCACAGCTGTTGTATGAAAATGTGCCTGTTGTTATCAAACTAATTGAAGATCCTATTCAATATACTCCTATTCAAGTCTTTTTCTTGTTTTCAGGTTTATTCTCATGTTGCCTTGCCTCACATTCCACTTTCTGCTGTTATCTTGTCTTGTTACTCAATTTTCGCTTCTTTCTACCTCTCAGCTTGCTCTCTCAATGCAGCAGTCAAGTAATCTGTCAGCAGGGGACTTTGTTCCTCGCTCAGGTTTCCAACTGGGAAACAATACACGGCCCAGTACAACCGCTTGTACGTTTGCTAAAAAATTCATCAGTTTTTATACAACTGCTCATGGTTAAATCCCTACTCATCTAGCGAACTTGAACTTGTTGCTGCATGTTACAATACACTTTGCTAAACGAGCACCATGATTAATACACCTGGACCAAACTACTGAAGCAAAAAATATTTTAGCACAAGTCATTAATCAAATTGAAATCATGATTAAAATACAATTAATCAAAGAGATTTGTTAAAACAACAGTACATCGTACTTGATTATTTTTCATCGTTCCTTTGCAGTTAATGAGACATGAAGCACAGATTGGGCCAACACTACACAATTTACACTAGCAAAAATAGCAACAAGCCAAGGATTAGCGAGAGAGAGCTATCATTCTATTGACATAAACTATGCAAGTACTTATGAACCATGCTCATCCATTCAATTAGACAAACAGACATAAGCAAACGGGGGATAATTTAGTGTGGAGTCCATTCTAGAGGCCAGGAGGTCTGTCATTATTTACTTGTGCAGCATGGATCTATTCAAAGCATTAGCGGAAACGCCCATTCATTATAGCAGACAAGATGAGCACGCTCAAAACATTGCTCTCTGCCACAGTCCACAAGCACGCTGGAATAAAAAGTCCACCCTTATGCACGGAGCATGGATCTGATAAAAGGGTAAAGAGCACGGCTTTAAAACCATGAAGCGTTGAGACCCTTACAAGATCAAATCCAGCCCTATATGGAAGAAAAAGAGAGGCAGAGCATTCAAATGACTGGTTTGCAGTTGGCCAGAATAATCAATTCCAATCTTGACTGTAAAGGCTTGGCAGGGCCTGCTTTTCTGTGATGATCTTACGCTTTTTCACATGTCAGAGGGAGCAAAACGTGCCTCTCACTGGACATAAGAGTTTTATTTTGGGAGCTGTTAAAAGAGTTTTGCAGATTCTCTGTTCCTAATTTCAGCTAATTTTTTTCACGCGTGACATTCTACGAAGAACTTTGCTCCAAAGAAATGCCCTCAAACTCATAAAAAGCAGAGAACGAACATGTGTTAAGCCCATCTTGACACATTTAGTATGCTAATGCTGTTAGAACAATAGGAAGAGGCTATTTGATGATAATCTATTGTTTCGAGAGGCATACTGTCTTGGAAGGCACATTAAGGCACAGTTAAATGGTCTCTTATCAGGAGTTGGCATGAGCTGTCTTTTCTGTAGTTGACACTAAGAGGCAGATATGATGAAACCCTTATGTCAGTGTGGTCTTTTGCAAAAACGCACAACCTACGCTACACATTCCGAGAAAAGATCAAGGATTTTACTCACAAAATGCCCTCTTTCTGCCAGAAAAACACAAGTAACGTGATAAGAGCGTGAGCATGCAGCAAATTCTGTCCTTCGTAGTCGTTTCTCAGCATTATGATTCAAAGCAAGCAGGTGGCATCCCTTTTATGACACACAATTTCAGTGCCAGTGAGCTATTATACTAAGTGTGTAAAACCACGCAACAAACGGAAAACAAACAATCGAGCATGGCATCAATATGTAAAGCATGACCACATGGTTGAACAATGCATCATTGTGCTATCTTTTGCTAAACCACTAGAAGCTGGCATGTATTTTTATTGCCTTTTTTGTGCAGATACCTTCAGGGATTATAGTCACTCTAATGCATTAATAAAAAAACATCTGTTTGTTTTAGAGTTTCAAGGAGGAGAAGGGGCACTGACCCATCTCTGACCACAGAGAGGGGAGACGGATTTGTTAAATACAATAGTGAGAGGTAATAACTCGTCCTTCTGTTTAGCTATGCAGCCTTTTAATATTACTTAAGTAGAATAGTTTCCTTTAACCACGGTCTCTTATGACATGCTCACTGCATGCATCAAATTTTCTTTCTACATTAGGTGAACCAAAAGACTCTCATGTATTTTAGTTCCATTAACAGATTGGGAATTTGTATTCTGCTGTTGGTGCTTTTCATCAAAATATAGCACGGCCACTGAAGACCAATAATAAACAAATCATATAAGATGTGAAACAAAAACATTCAGAACGGTTTATGTAGGCCTAGTCTGATTCCTAAATGATTCTCTAAGAAGCATCAGCTCATAGAAATCAAACCACACAACAGGACCTGAATGAATGAATGAATCCGAGTTGGTTCTTTTTATCAAAAAAATGTTTGTGAATCCAAAAACATACAGAATGATTTATATATATATATATATATATATATATATATAAAATGGGTTCTTTTGTAATCACTGGTATTTTTTTGTATTTTGTTAATTTAGTAAATAAACAAATAAAAAAAAACATTGTAAATGCACATTTTCACAAACCGTTTTAAACTTACTTCTGATTTATTGAAATCTGAAATGAACATTTGATAACAGAACACTGCAGTATGCTTTGAATTTTTTTAAATGTCATTTGTTCAACTGTTTCTCTCAATTGTGCTGAAAAATGGTAATAAAACCATTAATGGTTAACCATTTTCTAAATCTGAATCTTATTTTTCAATCTGAAGAATCATAAAATTCCTTTTGATCCCAGTACTGCTACAAACCCTGCATGACTGACACCTGAAGTCCACTCCATTAGCTGACCAAACACTGGGTGTCATGCCCCACAAACTCACAAGTCAAGTATCAGGTAAAAACTTGCTGTCTTTTCACACGATCACACAGGCTGTGTCCTCTGAGGGATAAGCTTGAGAATATCTGTCTGACGTGCTGAATGAGGTGGAAGGGCAGCCGCAGATAAGCTCTTATTTGCGGTGCATTGTTGAGTTCTCAGCAGGTGACAAAGTAGAATAGTTCCTGGCCAATCCAATCCGTTCCATTACTTAAGCACACATTCATTCAAGCCTGCATCCCACAGAACCATTGTATCTGTATTAGCACCAGGGCAGTGTAGCATAATGGCTCTTTTGACCTAGTGGGGGAGGCTGAGTCCTAGAAAACCCCGAAAAGTTTATTTGTGGTCCCTGCTGTGTAAGCCAAAACAATTAGTAGAGCTCTTTGAACTGCACCAAACAATTAATCTGGATCAGCCAACTCTAGTCGTTTAGTGGTGAGCGCTGATTGAATATCCAGCCTGGCCGGGCTCATTAAACGCTTCAGCAGGTATTTGATTTACACCTGGCCAGGATGTCTTTAACCTTACATGGAGGTTTCAGAATTGAGCTCTTTGATAAAACCTCGTGCTCACAGACCCGAAGAGCTGGAAATTACCGGAGGGAGTAAAAAAATGAGGAAGTGAAGGTATAGTGGGATGGATCAGCATGCCTCTGGGCCACTGACTCATCAACCTCACCAAAGCAATCTCTCCCTTCACCTGACACTTACACGTTTCTGAATTATACCCAGAAAGCACCAACAGGTTTTTCAAACCTGAAGGCTGTGTTAAATATGGGCCACTTGTCACAATAACGAAGAAAAAAAGAAGTAGTGCAATAAACCTGGAGTAAACAGTAGAGTACTAGCCAACCTTATGTTTGTTTGCATGTGAAGTTCCTCTCGAAAAACAGATTGTGAGCGCAGGCGTTTATCAGTTGTGTGCTTAACTGCTTTATGGGAGTATTTAAGACACACAGGGACATTGGAGTGGGAAAACAGTAGCTTCTTGAAAGAGTTATTTCAGAAAGACCAGAAATACAATTGTTTGAAATATAATTTCTAATATAATATTCTAAAATGTAGAAATGTATATAATATGTAAATATGATACTTATAAAATGTAGAAAAATAATATTAAATATGTAATAATCTAATTATTTAATATTATAAACATAAATGTATATGAATATGTATTAATAAGAATATAATAAGCCTATATAAACATATACATATATATATATATATATATATATATATATATACACACACACACATTATACATATACAATATTCTTATACAACTGTTATATTTTACTTTTATATTGTATTTGAGTTAGACAAATATTCTATAATATTGTATTTTTTTACATTAATATTAATTGTATTATTGTACAATATCAATGTCTAATCATATTAAGTAGACTTTTTAGTTTGAGAATATTTGGCACAGCAAAAATAAGGACATAAAAGTCAGATACATCCCCACAGGTGCTCTCATCCCCAGATGTAGAAGAGATGAACAGTTCACACCTGGATGCCAGCTGTCCGGTCTTCTCTAGCTAACATTATGGTCCAAAGTCACGCAGGTTTCCCGCCAGGGCAAGGCTGCCAACATGAGCTCACTGCAGGGGCTTGACATTTTGAGAAAACACACAGCTGCACATCTCCACCTGCCCCCTGGTCAGAGCTGTTTGTCTGTGACGTGTACGTGCCTGTGTTTTTGCGCTTTTGCCAGAAATGATTCAGGGTGACTTAATTCCTCAGTGCAAACCTCAACTCACCCACATAAAATACATTTCTTATACATGCGTACATACACATAGAAACGCAACCATGCAGGTAGCTTATCGCAGCTTCTCAGACAGGATACAACAAGTACAGTGTCGTTCAGCATGATTTTGCACCTCCCAGAGCTGAGACCGTGGCCTATAAATGATCTAGGTTTTGCTGATTTTATGCAAACACTTGCATAAGCAGGCAGCAGCATGTACGCTTTTGATACGTGCTAAGTACAGTGCATTAGCCTGTCACCCTGTCCTTACATGACCAAAACACACTATAATGCAAAAGATTGAGCGAGGTACAAAGAGCTAAAACTATCTGATTTACATTGATATTTGCTTATTCACAGTCAGAAAGATGTGGGAAAAAGTGCACAAAGTAAGTTAAAATCAATGCACTGCCTATTCGCTTTTCCTTACACTTTAAGGCTTGCCATCTTAAAGCATGTTCATTTAGCCACAGTGGCAGTAATAATTAAAATGGCTGTCGATCAAAACTCCCTCATCAGGAATTATATTACAGGCGGCAATCAATCAAGCTTCAGATTCAATTTTAAAGTAATCAGCATTTGCCAGTTGTTCCCCTGATCAATTGTAATCTAATGATAATTTTGACCTTAAATGTGGCTGTTTGTTATTGCCGGTCTCAAGTGTCCCCCTCCCCACTGCTCTTTCAAGACAGGGGGCGCTGGGTTTGTTGGGGCGGTTCCAACTCGGATATATCCATTATTACAAACAATAAGGACTATATTTCTGTCTGTTTTATTAACGAATATTGCTGGGCTCGAGCAGACTGGTCAATCAATAATTTTAAGAGCTTGGGTGAAGTCTGAAAGCTGCTGTGTCTTTTTCTCGAAGGGTAAGAGTCTATTACGGACTTTGGCGATTTATCTGATATGATATTCAAATAACTTTGGCTCCACATTAACAAATAAAACAGGAAAGCAAGGCTAAATTCAATCAAAACTGAAGCACAGTGTCAGATGCCCAATGTTTCCACATAAAAGCAGGAGTCCGGTTTGTGGAGTGGGTGGTCTAAGAGCAAAAACAAGATATTGGGATAAATTTATCATGTTTTTTTTACAATGTAATTGTTTTATGACATTGCGTCAATTGCCCCTTTATGGGATGATAAGACAGACTCTGCATAACATATGCTACTGGTATCATAATTCTCAATGATGGAACCATGATATGCCGTCTGCCATAGACACACTCAGACATACACACACACACACCCAAAACAAACAAACCCACACATTCACACACTTATGGACAAAAACGGTATTGAAAACAGGCACACATGCCTTTCAAAAGATGTTCAGACATTTCAAACATTTCTTCGAAGACGCCTAGGGAAATACCTTCCAACTGACCTGTTGCTTTAAAAGCCATTTAAGCTATTGTACGTCCACTTAATGAAAACTGATAGAAACGCAGCTGACTTTGAGCAGATGTTTGGATCAAGGATCCACAGAACGAAAATATTTAAAATGTCTTGAGTGCTTCAGTCTGCAGATCTTCAGCTGTAATAAATGACTGAGTGCACTTTGTGAGCTTGGCCAGATAAAGTTCAGGGCACTGAAACAACCACACCAGACTGGAGAGCTGTGTGACTCTGAGAAGAGGCCAGCCACTTTGGTCTGGCCCATATGAACTGCTAAAGCCACCAGTACAAAGACTGTTAGAGACAGTTGAAGGACACCTGCTGAGTAGGGATCTGGGCTTCCCCGTTATATGAACTCTGATAAGACAACACTCGAGCAAACAGAAAAGTGTAGAGAACAGGCATAATGAGTAAAACTTGTCAGGAAAGCCTGATTCACATGTAGCTCGAGTAAATCTAGGTTTCCTGTGAAAGAAAATTATAGAGCTATCAACAATTTGATATACATCTACACATCAATAAAATTACCAAATAAACTGATTGAAAATATTAGCTGATTGTTATGCAATAGAAAGTTTGAGTGAACAAGAAAAACAAGCAATGGAGAATCCTGATTATCAGATTAACCGTGATCCTTATTTGAATCTAGGACACTGAGTTTTTGACTGAAGTGCTCAAAAGTTTATTGATTTATATATATTTTTTTCACACTGACAAGAAAGAACATTTAAAATTTAACTCATTTCAGAGCAGAGAGTTCTGACTTAGAGTTTGGATTATTATTATATCTGTTAAATCAGCACCATAGTTGAACTGCACAGTTCCTCTTGATAATTTTTTTAATAAATGTAATAATAAATGTTGTTTTTCATAATGCAGGTTACAGAATCAGCTGACAGAACTCAGAAACTGACAGTAACTCCTTTCATATGAAAGCAAAATGAAAATTTAAACTGAATTCTATTTAAATGAATCAGAATCAAACTGAATCAAAAACTGATTTAAATTATATTTTTCAGTTAATTAGATGCATCATCCAGATATCTGAAGTGCACTTCTTTATGGACATTTCAGTGCACACAATATTTATACAAAAGAAAAAAGCAGAATAGTGCATAACTAAAGACACAATTCGGGACAGCTTAAATTTGTACTGATACCCAGCCCAAGTTTCTTCCATAGCTTTGGACAATTTTTCCCATTCACCTACTTTGAATGGGAAATCCAGCTTAAGTAGTTCACAGTATATTTTGGCTTGTATTTAAATCATGTGTCTTAATATGCAGATCTGAGCGATGTATGACTATGTTGTGTAATGAACTCTGGAAAGTAATAGCCCTGCATTATTGACGGGCCCTCAGGGAGTCGTCAGCAGTTAAATTTGTGTCATTTATTGATCAGCATGATTTACTGATTGATCCAACAAATGGTGATGGATAAGTAAAAAAGACGAGGAGGGTCAGTGATTTATGATGGCCAAGCAAGTGGGCTGACAAGAAGTCAAATTTGTTCTTGGGCCACATTTTGAAAGGGTCAGCTAATCTCTGTTAGCAAAAAATTCATGATTTGGTTAAAACCTCTTACCTGGTTGAAGTTTTTCTCCTCTGATCCTGGAAAGTGACTGAGCTTCCTCGTGTATCCCTTCTGGATGAAATCTCTGAAGAAGTTATTGATGTCTGTGATGGAGATAAGGCAAACGGCAGAGCTGGCCGTGGGCTCCGGTGAGTCGGGTTTGCTCCGGGCAAAGGCAGCAAACAGCACGTCCTCTCCCTCTTTCAGGCCCATCTCCTGCTGAAAGTCATAGCCGACTTTGGCCACATGTGCAGCCTGAAGAACATTGAAAACTACCTGAGCTGAGCGCTTCTTTCTTCTTCGCTCGGAGTAAATGCACTCGAAGGGCATTTCAACGTAGCGCAAGATCTCAGGATCTGAAGAGCACATGCGTACGATCCTCGTGTGGAAGGCGCTTGAGCTGCCTCCTTCTCGTTGGACGGTGAGAAAATACACATATGGGCCGCTCTGGAAGGAGTAGACGTAGTGCAGCGGGTAGCTTCCACGCAGCCCCGGGGCCAAGTCCATGTAGGACTGTTCGGAAAAGAACTCAAAGCCGTCTTGGGTCTCTCGCATCTTCCTAACGGAGATGGTGTGGTGGAGACGCGGGACGGTGGAGTCAAGAGGCTCAGAGTTTGCCACGAAGAACCTCACGACGCCGCTGCTCATCACGTTTAGGATCTGAGTGCCTGAAGATCCTGCCAGGCAGTCTGGGCAACCGTGGCTGCTGTCTTTGTTCTTCTTTGAATACATGCAACTAATTTCCGCATCCAGGGGTCCGTCTTCTAACAGGTAACGACGGCAGACGCCATTCCCAACCGAACCACAGCTGAAGAGCTCAAGATCATAGAAAGTCTCCATCACCAGGGCCATATTGGTGTTGTTTTTGTTGAGGGATTTGTTTTTGCAACCACTGCATGGATCCGGTGCACTGCAGTCATGACCCTCATGGACAGGTCCAGTATTATAATCGTGTATCTTCTTGAGGTCTTTCGACAGAGCGTACAGTATGTTGACGGCACCAACATACACAGTTCCATTGAATTCCAACAGCTTCTGGATGGGAGTGTCTGACACAAAGTGAGGGAGGTCATAGGTCACAGAGAGGTCGAGTTTGGAGCTTTCTATTGGTTCCTCACATTGACTATTCAAGCCCCACCACAGCATCTGAAGGATGATGAGGATGGAAGTGGCTTCAGAATAGTGAATTCTCATCTTTGTTCTTCTGCAGGGTAAAGAAACAACATTTATTTAGCATATTAAGCATGAAAAGCATGATTTGTTAAATGTTGTTTTTCAATATTTACAATGCTTTTATAAAATCTACAAAATATGTTGTATAAGTGCTTTATGTTTTGTATCATATTTCATATATTGTGTTTTTATGACTCACATTGTGAGAATATGGGGCTCATACTCATTCCTTTTATTCAGATGCCCAAACAAAAATAAGCAAAAATAAGCAATTTGATGAAGCTGCTGTAATTTATATAAACAAGAACTTCTACGAATTCTAAGAAATGTTTGTACTGTAAATAAATTAGCTTAAAATGTAAATCTAGTAAATGTTCATCTGGAAATCATTTACATTATGAAAAGTTTACAGCAAAAAGACATCTAACTGGAATTGGACATTTTAGAAAGTATGCAAAAAGTTTTGATTATCATCTGCATCATCAAATTTGAACACTGAATATGATATTGTAGGATTTATAGACTTAAAGCACATTTAAAAGACTTCTTATTCTATAAACAGAACCCATTAGTGCACAAAACACAAAGATCCAAAACCTTTATAAACCAAGACAAGCTCCTCAGAACAAGTGACACTTGTAAAACACAGCCACACGCACTGCAACAACAATGATATCACTAGTTTCCTTGCATTGTAGAAGGCTCAATAATTCACCACTCACTGTGTATGACAAAGCCACGGATAAAAGAAAGAGGGCAACTCTAAACGGTCCTCGTGCCTCTGACTTAGACGGCACTTTTGTGGCGATGTACCAGAAGAGGCGAATCATCAAAGAGTCAGCCTACACTGAGTGCACTGCGGTGACAAGTCTAACTTTAGACAGCGTTCTCAAGGGAGTGGTTGATAAACTCAATTAAGCCTGGTAGGCTGCGGACGCCGGAGAAGTGATTTATTGTTGGTGTACTTAAACGCTACTCCTCTAGGAGGTCGCTTTTAAGGTTGAGAGGGAGAGAGCGGCAGAGCTAGAGAATATGGGATTCACCCATACTGTTATCTAAGCAACTGAAGTGCACTGAGCAGCACCATAGGTCACTGCAAATAACAAGAGAGACTGAGGAACTGTTGCACTTGCTGAAAGATTCTAGAAAGATTCAGTCAATGTATTTTGCTGTTTACCCACATACAGCATCTCTTATTTAAATCATCTGATGAACATGCTTTCACATTGCCTTTCATTGTCATTACATGCACTTCTAAAGGTAAACACCTTCACAGGGTTGCACACACTAAGGGTTCTTAAAAACTGTTTTCTTAGATGTCCCTGGACATTAAAATGTTTATTAATTAACACACTGGGATTCACATAATACATTTACACGTTGCTCTTATATAAATAAAATGCATTTGCTTCACAATTTCCCCTTTTGTGAAATTGAACGTGTAAAATATATTAACATTTGCCTCAAGTTGGTGAGTTTTATGCCAAGTCTCTGCAGACCTTTTTTCCATGTCTTTCTCAGAAATTAAGCCCACTCACTTACTCTCAAGTCTCTCAAATAGATGCATCCCAAGGAAAAAAAAACTTTTACAGGTGTTTAGAGATAAACGGGCCCACATTTCCAAACATTACGTTCACAAAAACCAAACAGAAGCTTTTCTTACTTGAATTTCTTGGAAACCTTCATATTTACAATGACTCATAGTGTCAACAGCTAAACGCACAGCTTCCTCGTATTTCTATGAAAACACCTCAACTAACATTCTTAGCTAAAGCAAAAAACAAGTGTGTTTATGTTTATAGTGTATAGATATAGAGAGAGTAAGCTAGTTCAGTGGAATAGTTCGAAATAACTCAATTTTAGGTAACATAATTTTCCAAAGAATAACCTGAACCTAAGTGTTATCACAATCTCGACGCTCAGAAATAAAACAAACGCTTACTCACCTGTAAAATAAAGACACCTGTCGGAGACAGAAAGGAAAAATAATCACATCTTTTAACGGTCCGGTTTTAGCTGGAGACGCGCGCGCTGTTTCTGGCGGATGCCAGCAGTCTCGAGATGTGACGGGGAGTTTCTGCGCGCTTTCTGCTCAAAAGTTGCCGTTTCACCCTCTCTCTCTCTCTCCGCAACCCGGTATTCAGTGAGTGAGAGAATGTGCAGTCGGGTGACTCACGCTCGGAATGGGTCACATCGGTTTATAGGACTCGTTGTTGTACTCTCCGCAAACGCTGCGGGTCGTTACTCCACGGTGCGCGCGCCTTTGGATGGAAAGGGTCTCTCAGGTGAGCGCAGGAAGATCTGTGGCAGTTACGTCACTGGCAGTGGAGTAACGGAGTTCGATGATTGGCTGCTGATATTTTACAATTAATTATTATTGCAGAAGTTCCATAAATATCAAATAGAAGAGTTAATGTTTTAATGCTTTCTTTCGATTTATTTCGATTTTCGTCTTTTTCTCTCTCCCTCTTTCAAACTAATGTAGCACTTGGCTGTCTCTATACATTTTATTTTGCACGTGGTTTTAAACAATATTGTAGCATTTTGTTGAAATGTAAGGCAAAAACCCTATTATTCCTTTTCAGTGTTTTTTATTTTATTTTATTTTAAGCATAGTCTAATCAGGTATATTTTAAATACATAAATATAAATACAATAATAAAATAAATAATTATAAAATACTTTGTTTAAAATCCAACTTAAAATATAAATAATAATAATATATTATGAGATTGAACATTTAATTTATAATAAGAAAAGAAAAGAAAATTTTACTTAAGCTCATATTAATGATAGTGAAAAGAAGAGAAATAATTCAAGTATATATACAAATATTTTATATCCGTTCTTCATTTAATTAATTCACCAAACACTGCATTTGATGCCAGGATGAATAAACAGACTATCATTTTCTGCTTGTAATTTTGATTTATAGTATCATTAATCACCCTAATGACAAAACTGGTTAATTGCTAGTACACTTATTGCATTGTGTAGCATTAAATTCATATACATCGACCTTCCGTCAGTGACTAAGTGAGCTCAAAACATCAATAATTACATGCAACGACTCAATACTCCGCATTCAGAGACTTTATGAAGTGTAGCTATCTCACAACATTGCACTTCCTTTCAATATGTATCATGGCAATTTATAAGCTTTGTTGTAGCGTGGAGGTTGTGGTTGGGCAAATATGCTGCTAATTGTCATATAACTTCTCAAAAAGCAGATGGAAGGAAGTTTACTGCTGTGGTCATCTTTACACTGCCTACCGGTAATCACTAAACCCGGAGTGTGAAATTCCGAACCGATGACTTTCTCGTCAGCTATGCAGGATCTTCATCCAGCACCTGCCGTGGTATGTTACTGTTTTTATAAAATGGTCCCGTGAGCGTGACGCATTTGACAGATATTCTGTGGTTATAGTGGAGGATGCTTATCATATTATATTATGGGGAAAAAACAACATATTTCTTACATGATTTGACCAACGTGTCATTTTAAAGATAAATCTGTGGAAATGTGGTTTTTATTTGTCACCCTCTTGTGTTCGCGCCACAAAGTTAATATACGAAACAGCGATTTAAAGTGTCGTAACGCCACCTAGTGGCGACCTAGTCCTGGTTCTGCTGTTCCAGATGAATGGACTCATCAATAAAAGGTGTGATCTGGTGTTTGACACAGAGTGAGTGGAGGGGGGACACCACAGATAATCTACAAAACTGAGCCGTATAGATTTACTACCCACTCTGACTTAGTCTCAGCTTTCATTTATGACCTTAAGGTCAATAAAATCCAGGTTAGTGCTGACCTGGTCATTCTCCTACTGTAAAACCTCATTGACGACTGATCATTTAAACCTGCCACGGTTCATTTGGAAAGGGCTCTTAAGTGTTGTGCACATCAGCAGCTGTAATTTAACTATCCTCTTGACATCAATATGTTGTGAAGAATGACTGCTGACATGCAGGGATTGATGATTTTATTGCATTTTAGGATTTTTACATCTGTGTATTTTTACAGATGACTTTTCAGTCACACTTTAGATCTGAATAAATGTATTTATATAATACAGTATCTAAAAAAGCAACCTGGATTTATATTCCTCCACCCGGGACTGTCTCAAAACTGTAATATATTGCAGATTGGCTTTGATGGTGTTATTCCAGGAAAGATTTAAAAGGGTAAACGCAGAGCTGCATTTTAAAAACTTTACTTTTAGAGATACATTTCCAGTACCAGTTTTACAGCACTTAAGCTGATTAGTTCACTCAGCTGGCATTGTTTTCCTCTGGGTCACATGACCGCTCCCAACTCCATTTCAGATTCATTTCATAATCATAATAATATTGATTTTAAAACCTGGTCTGTGATAGACAGCATAACAGGCTTTGTGATGTATTGAAATCGAATAATCTCTTTCTTTTTTTTTTTATTTAGTTGAGTGCAATGAATTTTTGGGTCCCTTGCGAAAAAGTACAAAAGCGCACTTTAGATTATATATATTTTGTGTGTGTGTCGTGTTTTTACTCTTTCCTTCATTCACTCAAAATAGTTGGTCATTTATCCCAGGAGGGACACGTCCTGCTTTCTTTATATTTTTACAAACAGCGTTAGTCACTAAAATCACTCCTTTGTTCATTAAGTATGTCATTGTCCTGAAAACCTTTGCAAAGCAAACAAATTTCACCTCCAGATAAAACACAAAAACACAGTTATCTCAAAAAGACAACAGGGACAAATACATTTATTTCCTTTAAAACAATTGAAATTTGGACAAAAATGTAGGGCATTTCCCTGATTAACATTTTCCATGCAGCTGAAAATATAGTGCGACAGGAGGTACACTGTTTTTTTTGTGTGTTTGTTTCTACAGTGGTGATGATTCAACTGTGTTGTCGGTGGAAATGAACACCTGGTGGTTGCTCTGGAAGCTACTGCCATCCGTTCTGTGTCAAACAGCTGGGATTTGATTGAACTTGACTGCATTTGTGCTTCATTGTAAGATCTGAGATATCCATCGGCAGAAAAAAGGGAAGGTCTGTGACTCAGTGCTGTGTTCAACGCAGAAGATATTCAGACGATAACAACATCTGAAAGAAACAGGTGTTGCGATGCCCAAGGGGCTATAGAGAAAAATGACAGTAGTCTCCTAAACTATAAATCTTTTGTGTTATGCACTAAGGTAGGTTTTAGTGGGTGTAGGCCTAATAGTGATATCAAAGTACACAGCAGTATTAAAAGCCATAAAAATGCACATATTTGAACACTCAATCAACTTAATGACTCATGGCTTCAAATGGATGCAATGAATAACTGAAATGACATAATGGTTGCTTTTGTCTTTATTTAGCTTGCCAACAACAACAATACAGTCCTCAACAGAATAGTTTTGCATGGTGATAGACTGGACAAATTTAGTCCTACTTTCTTTATCTAACACATAAGACACTAGGCTACAGTATTTGTTTAGGCTACATAGCTTACATTTATCATAGATTGCAATTAATTCTTCAACAAGAAATGAATTGCACTATAAATAACATTTCCAGACTATTTTAATGGTTGAAATGATTCACAAATCAGATGAGACTATAAAAGATAGGAAATTATTTATAAACTGTAGTTAAACTAATTAATCCAAAAACAAAAATGGACTTTGGCGTGTATATCCAACGAGATGGGGTAGATGCGTATTATGCACGCGAAAACTGAAAAAACACGTGCTTCTCATAAATATGCCAAAGTCCATTTTTGCGTATCAATACCACGAGTTTTAATTTGGGGTGCACTGTTATGAGACCGGGCTGCTTCTGACGGTCCACCAGGTGATTCTGTGTTACTATCCACAGCGCCTGCAGGGGGTGCTAATATTCTGTTGAAACATCTTATAGATTTAAATGCAGGCAATTGTCCTATCAAATGTAGGCTATCCTGTATAAGGTCTTCACATTGTTTTCATGTCTTTGTTGTGCTTATTATGTATATATATATATATATATATATATATATATATATATATATTATGCACACAAATTATAAATATTTGAATTAAAACTAAAATAAAAACAGAAAATCTAAAATAAAAAATGCTAAATAATAAAACTATAATAGTATTTCAATGATACTATAATATAACATTGATGTAGGCTACTTACATTAATAAAATAGTTGTTAAAAATAATTTTATTAGAGGATCCATGCTGCAGAAATGCACTACAAACGAAAAAGAAATGTTTTGATGTTCAACACATAGTCTACTCACTATAGGAGAATAAACATTGGGATTTATTTCTCTCCACTTTATCTCAGTAACCACAAGCTGCTCTTTAAATACTGCATTATTAATTGCTGTGGGTTCAAGGACTGTGCCTTTTTTGTACACAAATAAAGAAAGTCTTAAAATGACCACACAGAGGTTAAAGCAGCCCAAAAGGGCTTTAAACATAGTCCTAAAAGCCATTTAATCAAATACTTTTTTTTATTACCAGAAAGCAAAGACAAATGATATCAACTCGTTTTTTAAATTAAATTTTCTTTAATGTGCACAGCATTATGTGAATTTACAGTAAGAGCAAGGAAAGAGAATTTGAGTTTTCATATAAAAATATGAATAAAAATACTATCTCATCTACAGAGGCAGACTCTTTGAAGCAAATGCGTCGCAATAGATACTAAGACAGCAGGTAGACAAAGAGGTGACCGAATCAAAGCAGGTAGACAAACGGTGAGAGAAGTGAGCTTAATATCAGTACAAAATATTATAAACCCCACATAAGCAGCAGCCTCTGATGCTGGAAATGTTAGTTTGCTGCCAGTGTGTGTGTGTGTGTGTGACAGTGAATAAACAGAAAAGCAGACAGTTTTGTTTACGGGACGAAACTCCAAACCAAATATTGTCACTTCGTTCTGCAGAAACAACATTTTTAAAAAAATGCAAAAAACAAGTTCTTCATCTTCAAAGACTGCAAATAAAGTTTAAGCATATGTTAAGGCTGTAATAACGTGCTTGAAAAGTTCAATCTTCACAACCTGCTGGAAGACCTCGCTAGGTTGTTGTCCTGTAGTGGCTAGCTTCATGTGATGTCTCTCTGGAAGGTGTAAAGACATTCTCTGCCACTCAAAAAGCTGTTGCCATGATGGCCGGTTGGAAGCGTTACATGTCAGAGCCAGGAACAGTCTCTTTGTTAGTATATGCTGAGTTGGCAAAGGGTTCAGTGAGGGCACCTCTTTTGCCCCGTGTTTGGGCCGTCCACCATATTCAGTGGCAACATGCAGTGTGACGGGCAGTCTTGACATCAGCAGGGCCACGCCTACCTTTTTTTTTTTTTTACTCTAAAATCCATTCAGTTTCCCCCGAGCCTGTTCCCAAAAACAAACATACAACTGTTGGATTACATAAACCCCAGTGATGAAGGGTGATAGTACCCAAATGAATGAACGAACATAGCAAAACTATTAGAATTTATTATATATTGTTTACACGCCATAATAGAACTATTTTGGAACAGCTAGGTGGACGAATAAACAAAAGGGGACAAAAAAACAAGCAAAAACCAAAAAAAAAAGAAAACAGATTCACAGCCTTGTCCCAGCAGGCGAATCTTAAAGTTATAGTTCACGCCAAAATGAAAATTCAGTCATTGTTACCTCATATCTTTCCAAACGTATACACCTATGACGTTTCTTTTGAATACAAAGTAGAACGTGTGAGAAATAGTTAACGTTAAATGTGCGGTCACAGCATAATCTTGCGGCTGAAATCCAGGTTTTTCAATAGAAATATATGCGATTGGCTTGGGATTTCGCAAAAGATTTCTCCCCGACACAGATTTCGCAATGAATTCAAGTTGGTGATGCAGATTTGCCGCATTGATCAACAGAAAGCTGCTTGGGTTCATACATTGCAACACTATTGACAATAAAAAGCGTATGGTTTTTGCACATTTATATATATATATGTATATATA
>JAUMHE010000041.1:956426-982190 GCA_032359235.1 Enteromius mattozi | reverse complement strand
AGATGCAACAAGTTTTTCACACCTGGATTTGGGGATCCTTTGCCATTCCTCCTTGCAGATCCTCTCCAGTTCTGTCAGGTTGGACATATATATATATATATATATATTTCCGTTAAGTACTGTTCTTTGGAAGCAACAGAAAATACTTGCATATTTCCTGGAAGAAAATTAAGTAAAATTTACCCTGATCTTTAAAAAAAAAAAAAAAATCACTTAATATACGTTTTCATACACTTTATTTTTCATGATTTATCTCACAGTCACTTGTATTTCACAATTGTATTTCCCTATATTTTGAATCTAACATAAAATTAATCTAACTTTTTTTTCGTTCTTTTTGCAGAAATGGATTTTTAAATTATAAAATTCAAAGTACGTCCAATTATAAAAATTCTAATTTGCATTTAGCTCATCTACAGCTGTGTGCTTCATTTTATAAATATCCAAATGTACAAATATTTAATTTGGTGTTGTATGATATATGTGCTATGTGTGTACTGTGAGATTCCTTTTCCTGCAGTCTCAGGACACCTGGATACATTCTTGTAGCATCAATAGCCATCAATACGTTCTTGCTCGACTGCTTGAACTACTTTGCTAAAATCAAATAGAAAACATCCTTCTAAAATCAGTTAATTCTTTCCACTGATTTTCAGTTAAACAGAAGTTAGCATGGACCCATCATCACTTATTTAATCAGGCTTCTCCTGGATACTGAGCCAGCAGGAAGAAGATAAACTACAGAATACAAGAGACTTAGTCATTCAGCCAAAGCATGAACAAAACGGCCAAAAATACTTGACTACCTCATTTTACATCAGCCTGAAGAATGAGTAAACATCACAACACACCGAGAATGAATAAAATATAGTTGTAGCCACATTGCACATTAAAATTGTAATATTCTAATGAATACTTCAGGTTATGACCGCCGTTCATTTGATCTCTCTAACATCTTTAAAAATTCTGACATCATAGGCGAGGGAGCTGCATATGAACTCATTCCCCCAATATACCCTCATCTGCTTGATTTTTGATTAGATGATTTCATAGCGAAAGAGTTCACGAGCCCCTCGTGAGATCTTCACTACACGTGTAATGACATCATACTGTATAATGCACACTAAGCTCCCAGCACTTACCAAAAGCACATTAATAATGTAGATTGCTTTTGCGTTTGAAAACATTAGTCGTTGCAGGCTATCAAACCAGCACTTTCTACTCAGACTAACCAAGGTGGATTATAAGAATAACACATTTAAAGGTGAAGTGTGTAATTTCTGCACTGTTAGAAGATTCTATACTGCATTAGTGGTTCCTATGGCGTTCTGGACACTTGTTAAGGTGTTTTATTTATTGGTAGGACATTGATATGTAATTATTAGGGTGATTGTTTACTTGTTTACATATTTCCATTTCTCCATCAATGTCAATGTGTTTTTATAAGAGATCACAGCAATCTTCTGCATCAGCCTTTCTCTCTCTCACACACACACGCACACACACACACACCAAACTTGAGTGTAAGTTTTGTGTTACTGTGTTCTTGACACTTTGAGATGACACACATTCTGAAACATGTGAGATTAGAAAGAGCGTGTGAGGTTTTATTCTTAGTCTGCGCTCGGTGTTCCTGTCACTGGCTGGCCTAGAGGATTTTAAGGCCTCAGCCACCTCATGCCCGCCTACAACTTGACTTTCATGTGTGACTTCTGCTAGAGAAACAGAAACCATGCCAACCACCAACACCACAAAATCGAGAACAATCTTGAACTTCACCTGACCAGATGACTGCCTTCTTATTTCTGGGAATGATGGATGGAGATAAAATGAAGTGTGTGGCGTCAGTGCATTTTCTCTGCTTCTTGTTTTGAATTTGTGAGGGAAATGTTACACCTCTCCTGTGATGGCCATCAAACACATTCCTTCAGTCCACTATTGGCCTGCTGGCTGTGCAAACACCTGGGATTGCGAAGTGTTTGTGAGGACTGGGATTGGGAACTGCTGGTTTAATCTATTAGCTGAGCAAGACAAAAATTTGTATAAAATGGACACTTTCATTTAAACATTTCCTTTTCTGTCTTTTCATTGTGCCTTTGCACAAGCAAATAGTTTAGTTCAATAGCTCTTTTGAATTAGAACAAGATATCCCAATAACACCCTGTTTTTTTTTTTTATCAGGCATAAAATGATTGGTTCAAGAATTTTTTCTTTTTTTTAATAATTCACTCACTTCAATGTCATCCAAGATGCTCATGTCTTTCTCTTTAGTCGAAAAGAAATGAAGTTTTTTGAGGAAAGCATTGCAGGATTTTTCTCCATAATAGTGGACTTCAATGGGAATCAATAGGGTGACAGTTCAAAGAAGCTTCAAAGAGCTCTACATGATGCCAGTCGAGGAATACATGTGTTTTCTAGTAAAATGAATGGTCATTTTCTAAGAAAAATTCTAATTTATATACTATTTTTAAGCATAGTATCATGAATGGCACTTTTAATCAAAAAATAAATTTTCTGTCAACCTTTGGTTAGCACATTTTGATCAGGCATTATTTATGACACTAGAATAAAAAAAAATATATATATAAATATAAATATTAGTTAGCCTTTGTTTTTGACCAGGCATTGAGTAAGTGGGATAATTTAATGTTTAACACCAGCACTTTCAATTAAACAAAGAAAGATATTGACATATTTTCAGCTATAGCTTTTGTTTAGCATGTTAATAAATTGCTTATTATCTTAGCATAGCTTTAACAATAACTGAGGTAGATGTATTGGACTTTACAGGAGATTCTTCTTTTTGCAAATGTGCCTTAGTCCAGTTTTTATTTGATGCAGTAAACATGTTTTGTGTATATATACACACATAAATAACGCAACTAAATGATAATTACACCATTTCTAAAATGCTGCTATTCCTGATGTTCTTGTGTGCCACTTTTACAGCCACTTTATTCTCAAAATTCTGTGCAAGCAGCCCCAAATTCCAGATGATTCAACTTCTGCTGTCAGCACATCATCCTCAAACTCCCACTAACTTTGCTAACACCCCAACTCATGACTCAAAATAAGGCGTGACAACCGGAAAGCAGCAAGATGCTAAAAAGAGCAAACAGAGTGGGTGCTGGAAGAAATGCCCCACTTGGAAAAAAAGAAGAAGAAAGGAGAAGAGAAAGATGCAACGAGACTCCCTTCAAATACGTAATACTGAGCGAAAAAGGATGGAATGGGAATAGGGAGGAGGGAAGAGGGGGTTGACTGATTCATCCGGTTTCATAGGCAATTTATTTTGGTTCAGTGGAATAACAAACTCTCGAGGGGGAAGCTGAGGAGAGAGAGTGAACATAATACAGGCCAGATATGGCTGATGACGTCAAAGCGGAAGCGAGCTGGATTCTCCATCGCAAACAAAGTAGGACAAAATAAAGAGATGCATAGTTGTCAGAAATGACATCCTTGAGGACTCCCTTCCAAGCCAGGCCATGCCATTCTTATTTCCAAGAAGCCTTTAATATTGTGAATTTGTGAGAGGTCAAGTAAAGTTTGCAATATTGACATCAGAGTTGGAGTTTGAGTACCCAATGAGTATTATACCATCTGACGACAATAATGCATCAACCTGCATTTCTATTTTATAAACAGAATCCGTTTGCTGCGCAATGCGGTTTACCTATAGTGGCTTGCGATGATTGGCGGCTGTGAATATTCACAGGTTTTGATCTTTTTGAAGGGACTGTGGGAGGGTTATGAAATCCAGCCAGCCCACCGCCCATTGATAAACACTAGGAGGGATTCTCAGGCAGTTATGCAAGACATTAGTCATCCTGGCATGATTCATTTTGTCTCTCTCTCTCTTCTCACACTCCCCCGTTCGAAATCTTCTCCCGTTATTTTTTTTTTATTTTTATGAGACGGAGGGGGTGCTGACCTCTTTTTTAAAAGGATGCTATTCTGGGTCAGTGGAGGATAGGCCGGTCAAATGCCCGTTCAGCAAGAGTGGAAAGAGGTTTATCTGTTCTCATGCACCATTACAAACATGATTCTGATTATAATGAAGCATTTACATGCCAGACACAGGGTTAAATATCACAACAGGACCTTTATGATGGTTCTCAAATTTAATAAATTAACATTAATCCATAAATAATAAATGAATAGCAATACATCTTGGTAAATAAATAATTAAAAACCATTTTAATTTAAATAAATGTTGTCATTTATCATTCATTAATGAATCTGCACAATGTTTTCAGCATTGCTAAAAATAATACAAGTTTTGTGTTCACCAAATAGGCATATATGAATAATTATGCAGCTGTAAAGACTGGAGTAATAGCTGCTGAAAATTCAGCTTTGACGGCATAGGAATAAATTAAATATAACATATATTAAAATAAATTTCAGTTGTAATAATACTTAATAATATTAAGAGACAAAAACAACAAAACAAAAATATTATGTGACCTCTATATCTTGAATGGTAGTGTGTTTTAATTAATCATTTAAACAATAATTTAAATAAAATAATTTAAATATCAGGCACTGGTAAAATCTATACTATAAAGAATTACTTGAAGTAGTTTTTTTGCAACAACAAAAAAAAGCATTTACTCAAGAATAAACAGTTACTTTTGAATATCTGTCAAGGGAGAACGATTTTGTGATATGATGTAGTTATGGCCATTTATCTACCAACAGGTCAAAACATGACTCATTTGTTTGAGAGCCAATGCTTTACGGTCATCATTAGAATTCAGCATTTTCTGTGACTGATGGTTGAATTTCTGGCTCATCTGTGGATCTATTCTTAGAGGTCTTTTTTTTTCTTTTTTTTTTTTTTCTAACAACATAAAATTTGTTAAATTTATTGTGCAATGCTATGCATATGTGTACACCGTTTTGTCCAGAATTTTCTTTTGTTAGCACTGCCTGTCCTGACAAGTACAGAAAAAAAAAAAAATCAAGACTGCACCTTATTCTCTGCGCCCTGAATCAATGACATCATCGTGCTTACGTCAAGCCCGAGCCACTGCACTGGCATGCGCTCTGCCCCCCTTTTCCGAAACAACCGGTCCTAAATAAAACTTGCGCAGGGAAAGACTTTCTACAGTGTTATCCTACAAATGCGTTTAACGGTTCCCAGCCAATTTAAACCCACAACTTCAGAACTGTACTTCAGATCCATTTCTGCAGACCAGCGTGGGATCTTTGGCAGAACCGTCTGTATTTCATTGCAGCCCGCAGAACTTTGCCTTTGTACTGCGGTGCCTTTTTGCAATGACGTCATTAGCTCTCTCCTCTTCCTCGCTGCTGATGAAGATGGGGGTGTGGATGGACGAAGCCCCGGCTCGTCCTCACTCACCCTCCTTCATCTTAGCGATGCTCAGTTTCCCCATTTCAGGCCGGGAATGTGAATAGAGAGGAAATTATGAATGAATCAGCAGCCATTCTTAATCTCATCTCTTCTTTCTATCTGCCCCCCCTCCCTCCCTCCCTCCCTCCCTCCCTCCCTCTTTCCTTCCATCATCTCAGTGAGAGAGAACGAGAGCGGGGCTGTTGCTGTGCAGATTATGTGCTGTAATCCTCAGGCAGGGTGAGTGTGAATGACAGAGTTCCCTTACACCCCCCCTTCCTCTACATCGAATGGGAGGCTGGATGTTTCAAGCTTGCAGCACATGTAATGGCAACAGAAGCCACTAATTCCTCCAGCATCCCTCCCTTTCTGAGCCACAGCCGCAGCATGGAGGCTGCCGGTCCCTAAGCTTCAGCATCCATTCAGGAAAAAGCCAGCCGGAGGGGGGTGGGGGGAAGGGGTGGCTCATATACCGCAGCATGTGTGTGTGAGAGAGTCGCATTGTGAATGGAAAGGTGAGTGTGAGAGAGGCAGGGTTGTGCGCCATTCACAAGAACTCATTTGAATCCAAATTAAATTGAGGACGCAGAACTGTAACTGGAATATGAATCTGGAATCTGGAAATTTATTGAAGGAAATGTAAAGGTCTCGTACACACACATATATATATATAACCTGCGGTGGCATGCAAATTCAATTTCCAACTCGCGACTGAAAGGAAGTCAGCCAACGGAAAAAAGAGAGTCTGGGTAAAGAGAATGTGTCTAGATTTAGACCGTTTTCTTTCTTTGTAAAGCCGAGCTAAAAATAATACCTAATGGATTCACCAGATATTGACATTGATTGTGGCAGATGAATCAAAAGAACGAGCGACGAGTGAAAGCGTAATGAATAATGAAAGCAGGCAGACAAAAGAAAACGGATGGATGAAACACAAAATGACAGATGTGAGAGAATTTTGAGATCTAGTTCTGACTGAATCAGCCATCATGGCTACTTTTTATAGATAGTAACCATCATGACGAAACGATTCCCTATTTTGACTGATTTTGCAGTGAGTCTTTTCTATGGTGATACGTTTTTTTTTCTGTCAGTGATTCTTAACTGAACTGAAGAATTCAAAATGCTGAATCACTCAATTGAGTCATTAAATCAGTCGCTGGATTGATTTGTTCAAAAAACTGGAGTGTCTTTATGATTGAGTCATTGAATCATTCACTCAGACCAAAAACAGACCACAAAGGGAAGACCATAAAAAGGATGATAACTATACCAATAATTATAACTATAACTATATTAGCACCCACACCAACAGACAGTAGCATTCTGTTTATTAACATGCTGCAGTTTTGTTGTCTGGTCGCTTTAAATGCTAAAGCTTTTTAAAGTTTGATACTGATTGGCTGTTAAGGCCACAACAAGGATTGATAACTATATTGACAACTATGAAGTTTTAATAATTGTTCTTATTCTACGAGAAATACCGCAACTTTAATGATAACAAAAAAGAGCAACAATATTGTTGGAATCACTTTTAGAGTGATTTTTTTCTAGCTAATGAATAATTACAACATTGACGGCCAGTCAGAATCCATCCAACTTTAAAGAGCTTGAGCATTTAAAGCAACAGGTGCACAATTATAATAGTTTTAAAACTTTTTTGTTGTTGTTAGTTTTCATTCTTTTTAACTGAATTATTGGGAACATTGTTTTATGGCTATGATATGATATTCAAAAAAAGCAATCTTGCTTTTCTGAATTTCCTTTAAAAAATGAATGATTGATGGTAACCATTGGCTTCCATAGTATTTGTTCATGTACTATGCACTGTAAAAAAAAAAAACTGTAATTACAGTAAAATATCTTAATTTAAATAAATAGCAAAAACAATAATTTTACAGAAATTTTCATTAAAAGTTTTACAGAAAAAAAAAACTTATTTTTCCTTTTTTTATTACAATATTTTACTGTAATTTTACCGTTTTCTACCAGTCATTTGACTGTTTTTTATGCAATTTCTTTACAGTGTGGGTGTCAATGGCTACCGTCGACTGTTTGGTTACCAACCTAACATTAATGTTAACATATTCCCATAACTCTTGTTTGGAAATGAGTCTGTTCAGTCAGATGCCCATTAGTGAAAACAACAAACAGAACCGTTTCAACAGCAACCAATCTTCCATTCGTGCTGGGATGAGAAAAATAGTGAATATTGTGTGCAGGGGCAACATGACATATATTCCCGTATTACTGAATAAGCCTATTTCCAAAAAAGGCTAGTCATACAGTGATCTAATGCAGATGTAATGTAACACAGATGTATTGGAATCTATTGTGTCTTCGAGAAGTCGTACCGAGACTTGAACAAATCGTGCATTCTTCCTGCATGAAGCAATACAAATTCAGCCATCCACTGTATGATTCATTAGCAAATAAATCAGAGGAAAAGCACACTGTATCCCCTCAGTTTTTTGTCACCCGCAAACATTCGTTCTCTAGGTCTCTGTGACATTAAACCGGCAGTGTGTTTCTTTATAAGCCAACACAGAGTAATAGATATGTCATTCAGGACACAGTTGCTGGTGGCAGCGATGACATCATCCCTCGCTAATCCCGCTTCCTCTCAGCATGTCATTAAAAGCCAGTGGCCAGTGACCCCTCTGTGTCACTATTGACTGTCCACTCTGTGTTCACAGGAAGCTAATTGGCCTGGTTCGGTTGAACAGACATGTTATCGGTCTCTTCCTGTTGGACATGGAACTGTACTAGAGATTAAGCCCAGATGTTGTGTTCTTTCAGAGGTCTTTGTGGTGACCTGGAGAAAGACAGAATGGTGTAGTTACAGCATTTACCAGCAGAGGCTAACTGGAATATGAAGCAGGCAAATCTTGAGCTTTATACATAATGCTAAATATTCACCAAGAGCAAATCCTAATGGTTAAGTGTTTATGTGACACATCTTTCTTCGGCTTTTAGCTTTTGGTCCATTTCATTCATTACAGTCAGCTGTGTGAATTCATTCATGGGTTACCATGGATATGTCTACCCCAGGGTTGATGATGTCAGGAGTTTGCATTGGTGCATAAAATGAGACATGCTGCCATCTGCTGGACAAACTGCGCTACATGATTAAATAGGGTCAATGTACTTACTATACAGTTAAAAGAAATTATAATCAGGTGTGCAACAGTGGAATTTTTTTTTATCATCTAATTTATAATTAAAAATGTAATAATCAAATAAACTTTTGTACGTACAATAATGTATTGTAATCTTAAAAATAATCACCAAAATCAAAAATGTTAATGTAAATTTACGTTGACATTTTTGTTACTGCACCTTTAAGAAATTACTAACTTTAAGATTAAAGTTTTTTTTAATTGACATTTTTATTTATTTAATTTTTTTCCCCCTTCAAAACCTCCCCATGATACAGCTATGGTTGTGTAGATATTATGCATATGGAAATGTTTTAATTTAAACCTTTATTTATTAATTAATAATAATTGAATTTAATAATTAGCTGATTTTAATATTTTAATAATTTTTTGTGGTAAATCTGTTCTTACAAAACAATATCATTGTGTCACAAAAACAGCCAATAAAACTGTGAAAACAAAGCATATATCTCAATATATATATATATATATATACACAATACTTTTAGTTTCTATGGGAATTTGATGGGCAAAAAACATTGTCCATATGTCTGTATTTTTGAGTGATTTATGTCCAAAGTTAAACAGATTTATAGTATTATACTTTATTATTCTATATTTTGTTGTTGGATTATATGCATTCTGAATATAACCTATATATTTTTCTAGTATAATCATAGAAGTGTAATCATGTAAAACCCGATCTGTAGCAGTATGGACATGCAATGAATATTCAAAACAGATGTTCAATGAAACTGTCAAAACCTATATTTATGATGCATAGTTTATGATAATGCGGCCCGCATGTTACCACATGCAAACAACTCCACCGCAAACATGTTTTAAATCATTTGGAAATAATTATGTTTGTAGGGATTTTTGCATTAGTAGTACTCGCGTTCTGTTGTGTCCTTTCTACTTAAGTTCACTGACTTCTTAAGAGTCCCCACACAACCCCCTTTAGCTTGGGGGCCCCTGAGCACCATCACAGCTTGTCCATATGGAAACGCTGACCATTCCTGGCAAGTTGTATGAGAAAACAGCAGTATTTCATTTCAGCTATGATCACGTTCATTTAAGGGAATGGCATGAAACAGGATGAATATGTTTGTTCTTATTTGATATGTTAATTTTCTTCTTAAATCACACTGATCTCCACTGAGTGGAAAGGAAGTTCCTCAGAGTTTTTAAAGAGTATTATATATCAATTTCTGTTATCTGACATATGTCCCATTGTATTCAGCGCATGTGAGTTTCATGTGAGTTAATCTGTGTCAAATTGAGATTTTCTGAGAATGAACAGAGGTGCGTTGATAAGGCATGACTACAGATGTCATGTTTATTATGACAGAGACCTAAACCTTTCATTTTGTGTGGTAAACTGTGTCAGAGTCTAAATTGATTCAACTGTACTTTCAGGGTCAGGGTTATGAATGTGGGCTACTAATTGTTTCATATCCCCACTCTGTTGGTCAAATGATTCCATTCTATTCCTTTTTTTTCTGCTAGCCATTTTAAATTACATTAAAAATATATTATTAGAAAACAACTATTTTAAAATCATCATTATACTTCACAATATTATGATTTTTAGTGTATTTTTGATCAAATATATGCAGCCATTGTGATTGTCATAAGTGAGTAGTGTATATAATTTATTTTAATTATATTATATTATATTATATACAACAGTTCTTTTTGGTCTTGTAATCGGACTGGCTGAGACGAGTGTGACATTTTAGTGATATCAGAACTCAGTGTGTCACTCTTTGTGTCGTGGCAGATGCCCAAATCCACAATAACTTTATAAATAGTACTGTTTTTGTGTCACAGAGTGTTTTAAGAGTTGTGTTTGGTGAGATGTGTGTAGTTTAGACTTCAGATATGCAGTTTATTATTAGTAAATATAATATCTATTTGAAAATTTTCAGAGATGTGAGCTCCAAGGCATCAGCTGTCATTCAGCACTTATGAAGCCACTGACAGCACCTTACCTTGCCCAGATCTTCTGGAATTTACTGTCTCTATAGTGGTTAAACATGAGATATATTTGTTTTGGGTAAATCTAATGGGCAAACTTTTATCTTATTAACCTACGTTTTGTTCCATAGTAAATAGGTTTGGCTGAGGCCAAATCTCATCATGTTTATTTCTCATCAAACATGAATCTTATCATGTTTAAACCAAGCAGCGCAGCACCTGGTTTGAAACTTGCAGCACTCATATTTAATCAATTAAACTATAGCCTTTTTAAGTGTAAGCTATATCTCAATCTCTTGCATCATTAATAGTTTTTCTTATCCACCCGCAAATAATCAGAATGCATTTTTTTATTACCCGACCCGCGGATATAACCACCATCCACGCACCACTACTTGCAGATATCAAAAGCATCACTGGGTTGTGAAGTTGCCAAGTCGAGGGGACAAATGAGTGGAAATTTGTATGTGTCGATTGTTGATGCGTTTCACACAAGATCTGGCAACCGAACAACCTTGGAATATACTGACTTGAGTTTTACCAGAAGTGAATTTAGCAAACATAAAATATACCCAGTGGGATTTTTTTTATAGCAAGATAAAAAAATACAGGAGAAATACAGGAAAATATTTAAATGGAATGATAGCGAGATAGAATGGTTTAATACAGGAGAATCCCTGGAAAAACGAAAGGGTTGACAAGTATTTTGTGTATAACTTCAATGCCTTTGTACTTTTGACTGAATTGCCTGGCAGCTTTTATAATGACTGGTGTTGTTTCTTATAAATTATTTTTCAAAAAATAATATTTACTTCAATAAAGTTTTTTTTAGGACACTCCATTGTTTTTTTTCATCTATGTATTTGCATAATGTCTTCATTATACAACATTGTTTTATAATTAATTATTTACAGTAGTGTATTAAAAAAACAACTGCAACTGTGATGGATATGTAATATATATATTTATCTGTTTTTACATATATACACAATTGTTTGTTTGTTTGTTTATTTAAGTATTTGTTTTTAACTGTAAATCTTATTTTTGACTGCACATAAATTTGTTGTACTTCTGTCTAATGAATATATAGCCATATCGCACATGCTCATATATTATATTACATTATATAAAATTATCCTTAAATAGCTAAATCATTTATTAAGAATGGAAAAAAGAACAAAAACGGAAAAGTAAGCATAGCCAATTATCAACAATGGTTTAAAAAAGCATAACCTTGAAGAATTTTTAGTTTTAACCATGGAAAAAGATGTTCTGTATATTATATGTTCTGTCCAGCTGTTCAACATAGGGGGTTGGTGACCATGCTTGAAAAAGCAAAAGACACAAACAGTAAAATTCCAGGCGAAAAGTTACGCAAATCACATCTGAACATCTTTAATGACCCTGAGAGCAGAGCTGCTGTCACCTCTCACCCAGTTTATGATGACAAACTCAGCGCGGCCGTCAGTCATCCTCCTCTGATGATTTTATAAAGGCTTGTTGAATGTGATCTATTGATTGGCAGTATTTTATTCGGCTGATGGCTGATGAGGGGGCAGAAGGAGGTCTGGTAAAGAGGGGTCAAAGAGATCGATTGATCCTTTCACATATCAGTCCAGCAGACAACTACAAAGTCATAATGATAAAACGGTTTAAAGCGAGCTGCTGTCAGGGATCCTGATGACACACTGGCAATCAGTCAGATTTGTGACAGTGAAAAGGCATTTAATGCAAAAGGGATCTGTAGTGTCATAATCATACTGACAGTGCATGTAATGGTGATTCCACAAAAAGACAGTTTTCCATTTATAAAAATGGTAAAAAATAAGCAGGGTTTTAAATAAGAGAAACAGAATTTCCATGCTGACTGCCGTTAATTTCCACACTGGTCTGGGCTGGTTCATGCTGGTTTGCTGCTGGTCCAGTCGGTGTATCAGCTATGATGTGTTCCTCACAAGCTAAACTTGACGAGACTGTAACATGGTCTTTCACTCAATGCTTCACATACACTTCACATACATCTCACAAACCAGATGTGCTGGTCTAAATCATCATCATCATCATTAAATGGGAAAATATTTTTAAAAACCTCAGTAAAAACCTGTTACTTGGTTTCCTTACCAAATAAAAATATTTTATTTATATTATATTATATTATAGCTGCAGATTTACTAGAATGTTACTGATAAAATTATGTTTTAGAAATAATAATAATAATAATAAAAAATAATAGCACTATTATTATTATTATCATTATTATTATTTACAATCAATCATAAAACCTCTTATATATAATATAATATAATAATTGCTGCACATTAATATACATTTACCGAAGTTGTATGGAAGTAATTTATAATGATAATAATAAAATATTATTATTAGGCCTATATACCTCCTAACTGTATAATATAATATAATATTAATTATTAAAATATAATTACATGCACATTATTATACTTTTACTGAAGAAAGTTTAATGGAAGTAATTTATAATAACGATAATAATAACAATTATTATTTAAAATAGAATAAATTTAATTATTCTTCTACTTTTTTCCTTGTATAATAATAATTAAAAGATTCTAAAAATGTTTTTAAAATCGTAATTCATCCTGTGTTTTATTTTACCACAAAGTAGATTAAAGTAGTTCATGCTGACATTTTAACATAATATCAGTAGTCTCTTTTAAGTAATAAGGGCTGCTGTTCAGTTCTTGATGAATGGTGGGTAAATTCTCATTAAATGTGTCTGAAATTGAAGCATAGATTTATGATTTTCACTGCTCTACTCGGCATGTTTCCTGCTCTACTGGTCCTCCTCATGCTCAGTCAGGGTTGCTTTAACATGCCTGAAATCAACACAAACTCTGGGAGCACTCGTGTGGTCCTGCGGCCCTATCAGTGTCCGCAGCGGCAGTCCTCAGGCAGGCACATGACTCCAAAACCCTCAGTCAAGCTGCCGATTACACAAATGCTGAGTATAAGGCACATGTAACTCACAGCTCTGGTTTCCTTGACAACCAGCCTGACCAGCCGACTGCAAAGGCCAGTGTCTCTCTCTCTCTCTCTCAACTTCTCAGAAGTGTGACTGCTGCCTACAGGTCAGCTATGCATCTCACTCAGCCGGACCAAAAGCTTGACGTTGTGTTAAGAAACCAGGGCGCCACAGACTCGAATTTTGAAGTAAGTACCAAAAAAATTTTCTAAATCAAAACAGCTTGATCCTGAGGAAAACAAACATGGTCTTATCAATTGCTGTTTGTTTCTCATCATCATGTGTTTTTATGGAAAGCCCTGGAATTGTTCCAGAGGCCTTGTTTTGTCAGTTTTAGTCACTAGTTAGTTGAATGTGAAACATTGGTTTCTAGAACATTATGGGTTAACAGAGGTTAGGCTAATATATATCCATGGTTGTGCTTACTGTACAAAAAGGTCAACATTTTATGTAACTGAATGCAACTGTTGTAGTTCAAACTGGATTCCAAACTTCAGGATCATTTTCAAATCATCATAACCATCTTGTCATTATGGAATTATGCAGCACTGTACAAGTAATCTGAGAAGTTAATACGACATAACTTGCAGTCTTGAGAGGCCCCATGGTAACATTTGGCTAAAGTTTTAGTGAAATTCTTGTTGCCAACACATTATGTATTATTAATATGGTTTACAGTGCCAGTTTCCAAACACACATACCCACAAAATCAGGAAAATGTCATATGCAATAAAACTGCATCAGACATTTTATAAAGAATACAGTCTGGTTTCAGTATGTATTATAGTAGTATTTCAGTCTGATGTAAGAGAAACATTTGCAAGTATTTTTCTAAACCTTCTTAAAATCAGATACAAAGCTCAATTTTTTCCCCTTATAGAATATATTTTTATATGAAATATTTTTTTTAAGTATAAACATCAATAAATTTTACAAATAAATCTTGCTGATAGAGTGAGAAAATGTAATATATATATATATATATATATATATATATATATAAAGTCGGATTGCAAAGTTGAAAAATTACTTTTCTAAACAGTGTTTTCTGCATCCTTAAAATATGACTATTTTTTATTAATATCACACATTTATTTAACTAAATAAATTACACATTTTATAAATAAAAATCCTCTATTGGGGTGAGAAAAAAAAGAAAAAAGAAAAAGATTTTTTCCCCCTCAGAACTAATAAACAAATTAAAATCATTCATATTATTTATTTAGCCATGCATTCTCTGGGAATATATCTTTAATAATTTAAATATGATTATTTATGTAACAGATTTGTATTTAACATTACATCTTATAAAATATAGACTAACCAATGAATAAGCTTCTGCCTGTCATTTTGTTTCATGTGCTGTGGAGGAAAGGGCTAATAAAGATCAGAGTAATTTAATTACAAACTGAAAACAGATTTATAAAGGTCAACTGGGGGGAGTGGGACACCATCTTCTTGTTGTTTCAGATAAACATAACATTTTCCCAATATTTCCTTTCCTCTGTTTACTTCTTTAAGTGCAAAGATAACCACCATAGTCAAACAACAACCCACACTCATTCCTCAACCAGCTTTTAATATTTTGCTGATATACTGAATTTCATGTGGAATTTCAGGTCATAAGTAACAAAACCCTTGATTAAACATTTGCATAAAGTCTGCAAACCTAAATGCATCGTTAGCCTAGTAGCCTGAACAATATTGCATGACAGAATGTAGCCTCGCTTGTGAGTGAAATAACACAAATTAATTCATTTAGTATTATATGTAATAAAACTATCACTTAAACTTCTAGACTAAGCTGGTAGAGGTATCCATGTCAGGTTCACCAAGGTGGATCAATCCATGAGTCAGCTAGAACTGATATTAATGTGAATGTAAATACCCAACAACTACCACTCGGAGGCGGTAGCGAATTCTGAGTTGTATAAGCTATTTTTGTCTTGACTGTTAACCGCTAATAAAACCCAGATATGTGCAGAAATTGTTTACTGCATGCAAAGCCGTTGACAACATCAACACATATGTAGTTACATGCATTTTTATCCTTAATTGTGGGTTTGATGTCTTTGAAGTGACTACTGACTGGCACAAAAAATATCACAGCTTCTGGAGCATGAGTTTAAGTACACGACAACAGCTAATGGATTTAAATGCCACGCGTACTCAAAGTAATAATTTTCGTGGGAAAACAGACCGAGGGGTTTATAAGTGCTTTCAAAACCCACCGTGCTGATATTAAGGAGCAAGTAGGTGGCAGTATGTACCGTTCAGAAAAGGCTCGCGTGTCTGAGAGCTTGAGACGGCGTGGCTCAGGTAAACACGGTCCGTTTCATTTGATGAGTTCAGTAGCGTTCGTGCCAAATTCAAGCCCTTAACCGCAACCACTAGCTATAACTAGCTGAATTTTAATATAAATTCCTGTCTTGAAACAGCTTTACAAATATTTGCATATAAGTTTCCTTGGACGCTTGTCAGCAACTGTGCAATCTATGTCATCTGTTGTCATTTACTCACACTGATGTTGTTTTAAATCCATATGTCTTCCGTGGAAAACACAAAAAGATGATGTTATTCAAAGAGCCTTAGTCACCACTTACTGTCATTGCATCTTTTTTTCCCCCATTCAATAACAGAAATGGTAACTGACACTGTCATTCTGCCAAAATCATCTTTTGTGTTCCAAAGAAAGAAGAAGGTTATATGGGTTTGGAATGGCACGAGGGTGAGTAAATGATGACAGAAGTTTCAATTTTGGTTAACTATGCCTTTAAGACATCATCAATCTCACGTCATCATAATGTCTTTTTTTCTTCACGCATGAATGAATCCTGATTCTCTCATTATAAAGAAACGTATTGAATTTAAGCTACGGGCATGTTGCTTATGAAAAGAAAAGAGCAGTCTTTTTTTACAATTTTCATGCTTTCATATGCGCTGGACCATAACGTTTAAAACGAATCATTTGTTTGTTGTATCGTGTATCCCCGTGAGGTGCTTCTGTCCTGGTTTTTCTTAACAGCAGATCAACCACAGACCGAACAGTCTTTGAAAGGCCCATTATTGGCTGATAAGTGCTCATTTTAATGAACTTCACAATGAGAATAAAGCACAAGATAAAAAAAGGTGACTTGGAGTCATGCAAGAAAGCTAATATTTGAAAAAAAAGAGCCATAAAGAGTGCCATGTCAAAATAAAAATTACAATAGTTTAAAAAAAAAGAAAGAATTGATTTTCTGAAATAACACTAGTGAATATATTTTCAAAGGGAGGTTGTGTCTTTTTTCCTCTGTTGAGGGGGAAACTGCGAAAAAACAAGTGAAAGGTGCTGCCATGTTGTTGTTATTGGCTGATTACAGAGTCAGAAGGAAGGGCCAAACTTTTGAAATTGAACAGATCTAATAACAGACCAAACAGTTATGTCTGAATTGCAATTGTTTTAAAATTACTGTAAGGGAACTCTGAAATTGCTTAAATAAATGTTTCCTGGAATATTCCTGTCACAACAGTTAGAAGTCAAGAAGTAAAAAAGATTTCAGTTTATTAAGACTTCACTGTGACTTGATTTTAATTAATATTTTTATTTAAAAACTATTTTATTGGTTGTGGTTGCTTGTTGAAACATCAGATAGAAAGCAATCCTGAGATAAGCATGAGAAATGGTAATTGGAATTTTATTTATTCATTTCAATACTCCAACTATTTAATTTGATTAAATAAAGGAAACGTGAGTAGCTTATTTTTATTACATTTTTTTTAAATGGACAGTTTTGTAAAAGAGCTTTAGACATTGCAGGTTTCCGTATCTTGTTTCTTGGAAGGATTTAGTGATCACTGTCCTTTGCTCTCTCAATTAACCTCACTTCTGAGTCTCTTAGAATATGTTGGAATAATACCCTCAGATTTCAGATGGCAGCCTTGTTCCTGAGAAAATCGTTATTGCTAACCCCAATGCCGACAGTCTGGAAGAGGGTCTGGACTCGAGGCCTGAAGGCAACCTTATCTATGCCATCAACGATCGACCACCGTGGTACCTCTGCATTCTTCTGGGTTTCCAGGTAAGAGACGACATGCGACAAATGCGGCTTAACCCCTGCCACACGTGAAGCGCCTTAAAGCACACATATCCTAAGCAGACAGGTTTCTCCTCATTTGAACTACTGACACAGGAGACCTTTAATGGCCTTGTAGGGTTAAACTGACAGCTTGAGGCTAGAGTTCTGCTCAGTGCATGCCAAGAAAATGTGTAATCATCTGGGTGGGAGAGTTGCCTTAAAGGGCACGATCAGGGTGACTAAAGATTTTACTTTAACTCCTTAACACACAGGAATGCTGCTCTGATGATTGGCAACACCTGGGAGCTCACAGAATCTGCTTCTTTTATACATTTCCAGTCTTTTTTGGTGTACAGGGACAGCGTTGCCCTAATCACCTGTATATTGTTTACATATAATGAGGCTAATTTCATTGACCCCTTGACTTAAGGTGTGTTTTTTGTCCACATTTTAATGTAAAATTAAATACATATTTACACTGCAAGTCCAAGTTGCCTAATTTGCTTGCAGTGCTTAAAATTATATTACTTAAAGGGATAGTTCACCCAAAACTGATTCTTGTCATAATTTACCAGATGTCAGTGGTCACCAAAATTGTTTGGTTACCAACATTCATCAAAATGTCTTTTGTGTTCTGCAGAAGAAAGAAAATCATACAGGCTTGGTACGGCACAAGGATGAGTAAATGATGATAGAGTTTTCGTTTTTAGGTGAACTTTGCCTTTGAGGTCCATTCATACCAAGAACGAAACTATAACGTTAACTGTAAGTAATATGCATTAGCACCAACATCATGTTTAATCTAAAAACACACCGCAGCTTTAAGTGTATAAAAAAAAATATAGCTCTGAAGGTGACTCAAATTATATTTCCTCTGTGCTTTTATAATTGTGCCATTGACTCCAGTGTACTCCTAAAGCGATAGTTTACCCAAAAATGAAAATTACCCTATGATTTACTCACCATCAAGCAACCCTAGGTATATATGACTTTCTTCTTTCAGTCAAATACTTTAGGAGTTAAATATATCAAAAAATGCGCTGGCTGTTCCAAGCTTTACAATGGCAGTGAATGGAGGTTGAGATTTATGTGGCTTCATGTGGCTCTCAGCCTTTGTGTGAGAAAGATATAAATGAACCATACTTATAAACTGTAATTCGCTGACTGTTATACACACATTCAAGAGAGTGGCGTTCCAGCAGATGACGTAGGATATAGGCAAAGAGTAAGATACGGTAAGAATACGTTCACCTCACGGAAAACCAGTCTCATTTTTGGCTTATATAAAAATAACACACAACAGTTCACAGAAACTAAGAGATTACAGTTTTTTTTTTCTTATACAAATGAATCGCTTCACTTCAGAAGGCTTTTATTAACCCCTCGGAGCCTTTTGGAGTACTTTTTATGATGGATGAACTTTTTTTAGCTTTAAAATCTTAACTCCCATTCACTGCCATTATAAACCTTGGAAGAGCCAGGACATTTTTTTAATATACATCTTATTGTATTTATCATAAAAGAATAAAATTAAAACTAAAAGAATGCATAAAATTAAAAAAAAATTCTGTATAAAATTAGCTTTTTTTTGCATGGAAGTGTAACATTTCTCAGTTTTTAAATTTAGCATTTCAAATTTCGTTTAAAATTTGATGCCTGCTACAGGTTTCAAAATAGTTGGGACGGGGCATGTTTTCCATGGTGTAGCATCTCCTCTTCTTTTCAAAAGAACTTGAAGATGTCTGGGCATCAAGGTTATGAGTTTCTGGAGTTTTGGTGTTGGAATTTCGTCCCGTTCTTGCCTGATATAGGTTTCCATTTGCTGAAGAGTTTGAGGTTGTCTTTGAAGTTTTTGTGTAATGATGCGCCAAATGTTCTCGAAGGGGAAAAATCTGGACTGCAGGCGGGCCAATTCTGCACCGGACTCTTCTACTGCAAAGCCATGCTATTGTAAAATCTGCAGTATTTGGTTTTGCATTGTCCTGCTGAAATACACAAATCCTTCCCTGAAATAGACATCATCTGGAGGGGAGCATATGTTGCTCTAAAACCTTTATATACCTTTCAGCATTTATAGTGCCTTCCAAAACAGGCAAGCAGCCTATACCATATGCACTTATACGCTATGGACTTCCAACAAGAATGTCAAATTTGGAGTCGTCTGACCATTGAACACTTTTTCACTTTGAAACAGTCCATTTTAAATGAGTCTTGGCCCACAGCACATAACAGTGCTTCTGAACAATCTTCACATATGACTTCCTTTTTGCATGATAGAGCTTTAGTTGGCATCTGCAGACGGCACGGTGGGTTATGTTTACCGACAGTGGTTTCTGGAAGTATTCCTGGGCCCATTTAGTAATCTCTGAGTGATGCAGTGTCGTCTGAGGGCCGAAGACCACAGGCATCCAACAAAGCTCTTTAGCCTTGTCCCTTACACACAGAGATTTCTCCAGTTTCTCAGAATCTTTTGATGTTATGCGCTGTTATGAGATTTGCAGAGCCTTTGTAAATTGGATGTTGAGGAACATTGTTTTTAAAGCATTCTAGAATCTTTTTACACACTCTTTCACACTGTAGAGCCTCTGCTCATCTTCTGAGAGACTCTGCCTCTCTAACAAATCCATTTTATAGCTAACCATGTTACAGACCTGATGTCAATTAACTTAATAAGTTGCTAGATATTCTCCCCGCTGAATTTTTTCAGAAGTTTGTTTTTTTTTCTTTATTGCCCTCATGCCAACTCTCTTGAGACCTATATCAGACATCAAATATGAAACAAGCTCATTTAGTGGATAAAAGTGTAAAATCTCTCTGTTTAAACATTTGTCTTGTTCTATTGTTATTAAAATAGTCTTTTAGTTTTCATTTTATTCAAATTTAAAAATGTCCCAACATTCCAGAATTCAGGTTGTAGAATAGCTTGAGGGTGAGTAAATAATGAGGTGATTTTCATTTTTGGGTGAAGGTGAGGTCATATTGGTGAAATATCTGTGAAATTGTTCAGCGAAAAAATTATCCATTGTCTATTGTCAATAGTTTAGTGGTATGTGAAGTACGGCTCACACAGAGGTCACTTTCAAACCAAGCGGTTTTCTCTCAGTCAACATAGCAAATTCATGAGACCAACTTGAAAACTAGTCAACTCTAAATGAGGAACTTTTCCTAAAACTCACAAATGTGCAGATTATAATAGAGATGACTGGATTTCAGCCACAAAATTTTGCTGAACAACAGCAAAAATGACCATACATACTCTTATAGTTGGAGTGATTTCGAAAGCTGTTTGGTTTTAGTAAATGTTCTTGGCCTACAAAGTTTCCATTTTATACACGTTGCATCGCCAATGATCTCTTTCACTTAAAACCATCAATTCTCGGTAAAATGAATGACTACTGTTTGTTTTGACCCTTGAAATCATCATGATCACTGTGAGCGCCTCAAGGTTTTGCTGCCACCCTAGACAGTGTTATTCCTTGTTATATGCATCTGATGTTTGAGGTGAGGGGAATATGAGCCAAAGTGTTCCACTTATTAGCCCGGATGACACACGGAGATCAAAGACAACTGGGTGGGGGGAGAGAAAGGGCAGGAAGGTACACAAGGGACTTGCATCGACATGTGAGGTAAGATGATGTGCTGAACGCAAAGAGGAGTACAAAGAAGAAGCCTCATTCCTTCAGCACACTCGCTTTCATCTCTCCAGCGTCACAGAGGGGAGGAAAAAGCAGGGAGAGACCTGGTATTTCATGTCAGCGCAGACTCCCTTAGAGCCCCTGACTCGTTTCTGCTTTCATTACTGCCGTTTACACTAATACAGTCCCTCTAGGCTTATGAAATTAAGTCCCATTCAAAACGGTTTTGCCCTCTCTACTTGACTTTTGGGAAAAGGCAGCTGCGAAGGCATAAACCAAAACAATAAAACAACAGGAATTTAAGTGTGAGTAAACAAGTTTATTTCCTTGTTTCTCCTGCTGTGTAAATTCTCTCCTGTGCACAGTCTCCATATCCGTAACGTAACCTCCTGTCAAAGATGCTGAGCATTCAGCCAAGTTTTACTTTTTCGGAGCTCGACAAATTTATGAAGCTTACTGCTGAGAGTAAAAAGCGGCTATCAATTCACAACAGAATTGATAGCCAACATCTGTCTTCCATTTTTCACACGTCTCCCTGGCCAAGTTTAAGATTTGCAACATTTTTTTGTGATCATCTGTCTTCCCTCGTGTCTCGCCCCTCGTAACGAATTAAGCCCGGTGTCATAGCGTTTCATCGCGATTCATTCCTGTTTCTTGCATCACACAGCATTACATACTGGCATTCGGTGGCATCTTGGCAATTCCTCTCATCCTAGCCGAGCCGTTGTGCATCAAAGAGAACAACTCTGCTAAAAGTCAGCTCATCTCTACCATCTTCTTCGTCTCGGGCATGTGTACTTTGCTACAGACTACTCTCGGGACCAGGTACTAGGATAAACGTTCCTCAGTTTGTGATTTATATACATTGCCAAAAGAAAAAGTCCGTAAATTTACAGTTAATTCATAATTATTCTGCTGTTATTCTCTGTGAAGCTGCTTTGACAATCTAATTCTATAAAGTTCTATAGTAGTAATGGTGACTTGACTTGATTTGATTAATGCACGACCTAAAAAAAAAACAGACATTTCAACTGGTTCTGCGAACACTGAGAAGCTAAATTTCATTGTATGGACAAAAGAGTTATTGCATTGAGATACTGCATTATACACTACAGACTGTTTCATAACAACTTCACAGAAATAAACAGGAAAACATTGCAAACGTTGCTTTCACACAAAGCGCGAAACAATTCATTGCCTTCTGCTAATTCATGTTTGCACACTAGGTGGCGCTGATCAGCATTGCATTTTTTTCTTCATATCTCGTCCACATCCACAGTTCAATATACAGCATTAAATCAAGCTAAATAACTTTTGGTTCTTCATTAGAAACACAAACTATCCAAAACGCTTACACGAATACTTCTGAAAATATTTAGGGATATAAATTATTTAGGCCCCATAAGGGATCTATTGTTTCTAGCACCATTGTGCTGTTCAGTGTGAAAAGGCTTCAAAACTTTAAATCTAGTACGTCAAAACAATCCAGCATGGCGCTAACAATGGGTACGATTCCACAGAAAAACAGCGTGCAAAGTAAGTAAGATTTAAGTGCCAAAATTTTTGCTCTACTGAAGACATTTGCCATCATTCAGGTCAAGTCAGTTCAACTGCACTGTCAGTGTTACGAAACAAATGTTATCTGGCCATAAAAGAAACTCTAAATAAGACAGGTCATGCAGGTTTAAAATGACGCGAGAGTAAGTAAATAATGACAGAATATTAATAAAAATATTTTAAAATCATTCAGACTGGTGTTTTTCATCCAAAGCATTTGCTTTTAATGGTTTTTATGAGCTCTATAAATCAATGAAGGGAATATTACGTTGTTTTCTCTGGCCAATGCTTTTATGATGATACATAAAATAGGTTTGACAATAAATAAACATCCTTTACGTCTTCTCAGGTTGCCGATTCTCCAAGGGGGGACGTTCACCTTCATTACCCCAACTTTGGCTATCCTCGCCCTTCCCAAGTGGAGGTGCCCAAACACGAGTGCCACGCCTGACCTCAACGCCACAGACTCTGCAGCGCTCCTTGTGGATGGCGATGAGGTGTGGAAAGTCCGCATCCGTGAGGTAATGTAGGAAATCTAATTTCAAAGCTGATCAAAAATAATTGCAGGAGTTTGAAACAAGTGTGGCTGTTCTGAGCTGTGAGTCATGCGTCAGAAGGAACTGTGAGTCACCAGCGACCAACAGACGATAATGATCCACTTTGTGCTCATTATACAGGGTGATCTCATTCGTATGCATATGGAAAGTGCAAACGGACAGTTCTGCGAGTTTCAAAGACTTGCATATCTTTACAAAGCCAGATCCAAAGTGAAATTGCTGGAAGCTTTGTGAGCAAGTTCAATCCTCAACGATACTTTCATTGAACTTCTGCATGAAGATTTATGTCAAATGGTTTGTTTTAGAAGCTGCTTTTAGAAGAATGCTGCTAGTACTAATGAGTTTATTCCGAGTAGTCAGAATATTCAACTCAAGGGCATTTTGACCTTTAAGGTTCACTTCGAGTTATATTGTAAAAATGTGTTGGTGCTTTATATAAAATAAGAAGTTATTATATTTTATGGTGTAATTCATTTAAAATAATCATTCACAGATTTCCATGGCAAAAACTAATGATGTTTAATGATGACAAAAAATGAATGTGTAGTTTAAAACTGTGTGATTTAAACTCAGCCCTTCCCAAAAATATACCTTTTATTGTATTGAAACAGAAAAGATATCAACGTAAGTTTTTTTAACCTTGTTAAATGAATAAAACTGAACAATTTCCATACGTTTTCTCAGAACATTCTGACCTCTTCTGGTCTTTTTGTAGATCCAGGGGGCCATTCTAGTGGCCTCAATGCTTCAGCTTGTTCTGGGGCTGTCGGGTCTCGTGGGCCTAGTGCTGAGGTTCATCGGGCCGCTGGCCATTGCTCCCACCATCAACCTCATCGGATTGTCGCTCTTCATCCAGGCCGGGCAGAAGTCAGGAGCTCACTGGGGAATTGCAGCTTTGTGAGTTACTGTGAAGTTTGAGAGCAGAGTCCATACAGTAATTTGCATTTCTGGTTGTGTAGGGCAGACTATGCAATGCAAGGCCCCTTTAAAAACAAAACGTTCCTCAGGGTTAAGTGTTTATCTGAAAAATGTTGTTCATTACTCATGCTCAAGCATTCCTAAGAGAATACATTAATGATGGTAAGGTTTGAGCGTCTCGCCCCTCGGACCCTCCCTTTCCAGGTGCCTCTGAGTAAACAAAGATTTAAGGCACATATGTGTGTGTCAGAGACTCGTCAGGACACATAGTATATGTCTCATCTTAAGCCCTGTAAATTACATTTAGGTTGTGGCCATAGGCGTAGCTTGATGTTTGAGCTTGAGGGTGGGCGAACCAAACCAGTCAGTTGGGTCACTCAAACTGTTAAATACAATTAAATAGCATTTATGTGGCTTAAACGTACAAAGTCACAATCCATGTACCATTAAAAGCGGTTTTACTATGATTAGAGCAGCAGCAAGCGTGTGAGGTTGCCATGGCAACCAGATACATTGCTTGCGAATTGCTTGTAAAGACGGCGCTGTTTATTTCTGCCGTGCTAGCAATAAACACGTCAAATATAATGCACTATAAACATGTGTGTCAACGGAATCACAAAGTAGATTTTAAGCAAATCAGTGAATGATTTCTTTCATGCTTTTCACGAAGTTCATTTTAACCCTTATTATAAAAGCAGATGGTATTAATAAGAATTTTAAATTAAGTATCACGTTAAAACCAAACCTTGACCATAATCCTATTCCTTATTCTAGTCCAGTCCTTAATCTGATCCCAGCTAATCTTAAACCTCTGCTACAATATATATATATATATATATATATATATATATATATATATAAAGAAAGAGAGATCTGTTTGGTTATCCAGATAGTGAAGTCAGTTTATGTCAAGTGTAAATGCAGATGTAAAAACAGATAAAGAAATAGATTAGAACAACTATGAACAGAATTTTAAATTAGGCAATTTTAAAAGGAAATATAAATGCAACCTACAAAAACTGATAAAATAGCTATGATCAGAATTTTTACTTAAACATACACACACACATACATTTTTATATATTAGTTGTCTGTATTTTTTTCATACCAAGATACTTATTCTCACCCCTGGTATTGATTGATAATGGTGTGTTTATTAACACGAATGAAAATGTTAATTAAGTACGTTCAAGTCTGTAATGTCTTCTTTCTACAGAACTGTTTGCCTGATCCTTCTCTTCTCCCAGTATTTGAGCAAAGTTAACCTTCCCCTCATTGCTTATAAGGACAAGAAGTGGAAAGTCTTCCAGTACCCTCTCTTCAAACTCTTTTCTGTGAGTTATTTGTAGTATACTGTAATTGTTTCTGTATATTGTAATTGTGTAGGCAATTAAAGGTCTGAGACCACTGGAGAAATGTAAATTTCTTAATATTGGGTATGTCCTCATTTTACTTTAGTGATAGCATGTGTACCACACAACATGCTATCATGTTAAAATTTAAATATATGTTCATATTCATGTTTAAATATAACAATTTCTCATAAT
>JAUMHE010000041.1:944480-956326 GCA_032359235.1 Enteromius mattozi | reverse complement strand
TGCGACTGCCACTAGGGGGCGAATTCTATACACTATGTATAGAACTTTTACACTATGCACTTTAAATGTGAAACTTTGCAGGTTGTTTTCATTCACTTAGAGCTGTGTTACACAGTGAATAAAAGGTCATTTTCAAAAATCCATAATAGTGGCACTTTAAAATAATATTAATAATATATGTTACCAGTTTTTGAGATTCAGGTATATAGAAGCTGTTCTGCCAGTTGCCAACATGGAAAATAGCTGTGCTTTGAGTGAAACAACTACAGGGATTTCAAGGGATACCCAGTGAGTTCCCAGTGAATTGCTTAAATCCTATCATTAACCTAAATTCACTGAAGCAGATACATCTCACATCTACAGTTCTTTTATTTCGATCACACTGTCTTAGCTTATACTATTCCACAAGGAATACTTAATTTAATACTGAGTTCACTTGGATTCTGGAATACAAGGTCATGTGCATAGTTTATCTGGTATTGATGAAAACACCCCTAAATTGTATCTGACAGATTTTAAATAAGACTGGGAATGACATATTATTTCAAACTTCTTTTGAGTAAACAATTTCCCTTGTGCATTTTCTTGTGCATTTATATAGACAACTATAATAAAAAACACAAGAATCTCATTCAGTTCCCAGTTACAGAAATGCATTCCCACTAAACAAAAAGTTCAAAATTCCATTTGAAGAACCCATTTAGATCTTAATGTTTCTTTTACTTATATATAATCAGATTTTCCATAAGCCCCACCCACTAACGTACCATCATGACGATCTTTGCAGAGCTGTGGCTGTACCAAAGGCTGTGATACGCCAGGAGGCTCAGCATGGTGTAAAATACCACTGTGGCGAGGTTGCGAGGGTCCAGCAGGGACTCCACAAGAGGGATAGTGCCCATTGTCCAGTCACAACACAGCTCAGAAGGGTTGAGCAGCAGCCAAGCGTTTACTGGCAGGAGGTAGTTGAAGGTCAGCTGCCTGGTCGGGGTGGAGCTGACAGCCGCTGGATTATCAAACCTGATGACAGATGCAATAGATTTAATGAGTACTCCTCTCCATTAAGACATACCGCACTAAAAGACACCGCTCATTTTTAAACATTTTTTGATAAGAGAAATATACAGATAAGGAAAGGCAGGTTTTACATTTCACCAAATCAATTAATCAATTAGCTCAAAAAAACTACATTTTTTATTGGATATTAGTCAAGCAACCTTTATGGTTCATAATTTTCAACATTGTAAACATTTAGCATTAAACTTGAGAATGATTTTTCATTTCTGGTTCAGTTCCTGAATTTTAATTAAGTTTTTTTTATAAATGAGCTTTTAAAAAAGCTCATTCTTGAATTCTGAATTGTGCCCAAGCCTGTAACATACGCCCTCAGAGCATGAGTTCAGAACATAATACTGGAAGATTTAGATTTCCTAGCAAAAAGTAAAAACCCCAAAACATCCTTTTATTCCTTAGTGTGGTAATTTACAGCATTTTTTTTGTTGATTTAATTCAACCCATGGCCATTATTCTGCAATGCATCATGTTCCCTATGCATGCGAAACCACAAAGAGGTTTAAAAGGATCCAAGCCACACTGAAAAACAGCCAGACTGAATGATAGGCATCAGGCAGCTAAAAAAAAAGTAAAAAAAGAAAAAGTCACCAAAACAACAATGGTGCCAAGCTGGCAAGAATGATCTGTGGAAACAGGCCATTAACTCTTAAATCAAGACTCAAAAAACAGATTAAAACAAAGTGTTAAAATACAATCGTTTAATGTTGATGGTGCATTAAACAGCAACATGTTTTGGATGATAATGATTATGGACAACCATTAACAGGAAACAAGAGCATCCTGATTTAATAAAAAAAACATTAAGAGGTTTCAAATTAAAGTGCATTTATCCTTTTGGCAGCTCATATTAGTTAACATGCTACCATTCAAGTTACAACATTAAAAACTGTTTTGGGTTTTTCCTTAAAAATGTAATATCAGAAAATTGACGAAGGCTTTCAGTCTTTACTATCAATTCCTTGTTTCTTTCAAGCTCGAAACTAATGTTTTCCAAAGATGAAATATTTCCGCTGTTTAAAATGGACATAAACTGAAGTTTATCGCTTGGCTTTCACTAAGGGGTGCGTTTTGGAGAGAGGTTCGAAGGGGTGGGAGAGCCAACTGCAAGTATTAAAAATCCAATAAAAGCCTTTGCACAACCCTGTCATAAATCCAATCTCTTGGAAGAAGAATGTTTTTGTTTTGGCTGGGACATTCCAACATTATCACAATATTCCCAAATACAACACATGCAGGGACAAAATATACTTAGAAAGTATGTTAATCCTGCGTATTATGTCTCTAGAGAGCCATGTGATAACACTAATTCAGACGGTCGGAGACAGTCGGTGGATTATGTCTGGGGATTAGCGATGGCTTCCGTGACGAATCCAAGAGGATTTTTCCCTCTGATCCCAATCAACTTCCCCGGGGATGATGATCAGAAGGAGTATGTCTAGGCATTTCACACACAGCTCTTGGATTCACTGAGAAGCTTGATTTGCTTATAGGTGGGCAGAGCCAATCACTATCTAAGCACCCCTATAGGGGCGGTTCTAGATCAGCTGATATATAGATCATTAAGTTCATTTCAGGCCCGGGTTGTTGATGTTTACAAAAGCATCATGACAGCTCTCATCATTTTAAAAAATGATCATGAACGGCATTACAAATGATTTTCCCATAATATGATACCAAGGACATGTTTACATTCATTTGTCACATCATTCCCTTGGTGACTGATACTATTTTGGCTTGAGCTGAGAAATTCTAACCATTTCCTTTTTAAGACCAAATGTTTAGTAATAAATCACTTTATTAAGGCAATAAAGCCACTCGGGATGTGTATTACAGCATGCTTAATGCGACAAGTTTCCAGCAACAAGCCTTTTGTCTATGCTGAGTATAATGATGTGTGACATAGGGCTGCATGATTAATGGAAACAAAACCAAAATCGTGACGTGTGCAACCAATTAAATACATACAGTATATGCATAACAATTATTATTACAGTTATTTTGTAGTCATATTGATATATAATAACACAATTTGATAAACTGTACAGCATGCACATCATGTGTGATTCAAGCGTTTGGGGGTCATTGAGATTTTTTTTCTTTAAGGATGCTATACATTGATAAAGAGGGACAGTAAAGACATTTATAATCAGAAACGATTTAAAATATCCTATAACATATCCTCTAATACTCTAAATAGCCTGGAACGTCCTGCTGCTGTCTGGGTAAATATTAACCTAACTGCTTAAACAGATTAATCTAGATTTAATTTAAACAGTGAACACTATGCAGTGTTACATTTCATTTAATTATTACATTTCTGTACCTGAACACTACTGTTAGACTTATAACTTTGTTCAGCTTCATCCTCATGTAGCAGTCCAGAGCGAGTAGATGAGTAGTGTTTGTGAAGGGTGCCACAATTTAGAAATTTGAAAGAGTGAATAAAGTCTAATAAAGACCGATTAAAGTCAAATAAATGCTGGTATATAACACGACAGAGGTTTTAGTGTAGTCTCACCTGGTGAACACTGGCAACTGGGACTGAATGACCTGCACCCTGATGATGACCAGCAATAGTGTGCTGATGATCAGGACAATGAGTTTCAGCAGGGTCTGGAGAACAGCATAGGGAAAACCATCTTTTCCTCTCAACACCTGAAGTAGGGTGTCAATCAGCATAGGCAGAGTGAACTGCATTAAAAACAAAGAGGAGAAAATGAAATAAAATATAATTAAATACATACAATATCCAGTTTGGGCAGACGGCCTGATCTAGGCAATGCGTTGCCATATGTTTTTACATTTTTTAAAATGGGGTTATGTGATGCAATTTCTATTTTTTTTAGTGTGTTATTTAGCTATTTGTGAATGCATAAAATATGCAGATACAAAGCTGTGACTCGATGTACAATATACGGCGTAAGTTGCGTCATACGTCGAGTCACAGCTTTGTATCACTGCAGATTTCAGAAGTCAGCCAAGAAGCCAGAACTCAGTGCTCTAGCCAGCAGGTAGCGGTAATGCACCCTGAAGCTGTAAGCCAACCGCCATTAAAACACAGAGAAGAAGGAACTCAGTGCTCAGTCAGTCTATTTACATTTTAATTTTAAAACTAGAAATATTTTTGCTACAAAACCAATCAATCTGCTTCAGAGGGCACGTGATAACCCCTTGAATGTGTATAGGTTAATTTTACGTCACAATCCTTGTTGTCACGCAACTCTAAAAACGACAAGTTTGAGAGAGGCGGGGCATAGAGGAACTACAACAATACAGTATTTGAAAAATAATGTGTTTTTTGAACATTAAAGGATGTCAACATTAATGATCTTTAAAATAGCCTCATGACCCCTTCAGTCACGTTCTGAACAGTACTTAAGAGGGATAGATAAAGCCTTTGAAAATGTTTTTATAGCCTTCTATCTTGTGGTACAACTTTATACTGAAGGCTTTTTGAAAGTTATTTTCCAATCATGGTGAACTCTATATGCAGTACTAAAAGTGAAATCTTCAAAAAAGAAGAAAAAAATTATTCTTAAGTAATCAAAACCACTACAACTTCGTCAGGTGGGGTGTTTGATAGTGTTTGATCTAGAAGTTGATTAATTGCACCTGAGTAAGCGGAGTAATTGTACACACTGATGGGCTGATCACCAAACCAGGTATATGACTAATACAAAATGTAAATTCATTTAAAGGGGTCATCAAAATTACTTTGATCTTTTAACTTAGGAAAAGAGGTCATTGTAAAACCGTCCTGTACAATAAAAACCATGTGAGTTTTAGAATTCAAAACTCTCTCATCAGTCTAAATACAGCTTGCAATGTAGCCAGTCTGCCAAAACATTAAAGGGTTAGTTCACCCAAAAATGAAAAATTCTGTAATCAATTACTCAACCTCATGTTGTTTCTAACCCATAAAACCTTTGTTTATCTTCGGAACACAAATTAAGATATTTTTCATGAAATCAGAGAGCCATCTGACTGTCCATAGACAGCAAATGAGATCCCAGATCCAGAAATGTAGTAAAACTTTTTTAGAGAGGATTACAATGTATGCGTACAATTTCCACTAGGCGTAAACAACTGCAGATTATGTACACACGCGTGCTTCCCCCCCTGGATGTAAACAAGACTGATTACATCAAATACATTAAAGCGTGCGTATGCGTTGCGTTGTAATACACTCTAAAATGGCGAAAGATGTAAGTCAGGGGTGGAGAATGGTAGAGTTAAATTGTTATTTTTGTTTTCTTTGCACAAAAAAGTATTCTCCTAGCGTCACAAGACTTAAGTTGAGCGACTGATGTCACATGGACTGTTTTACCAATGTTTTTACTATGTTTCTGGATCTGGGATCATTTCAGTTGTATTGCTGCCTATGGAGGGACAGATGGCTCTCTGATTCCACCAAAATATCTTAATTTGAGGTCTTATGGGTTTGGAACGACATGAGGGTGAGTAATTAATAACAGAATTTTCATTTTGGGGTGAACTAACCCTTTATATATGTAGACTACCATTCAGAAGTTTGGGGTTTGTGAGAGTTTTTAATGTTTTTGAAAGCCTCCTGGGACATTTTTAAATATAAATTTGTATTCGACTGTAATTGTCTGAATGAAAAAAGTCTTACAATTCTAGAATGCCTTGAGGGTGAGTAAATCATGGGGCAATTTTCATTTTCGGGTGAACTATCCCTTTAACTTTACAAGCATCCACAATAAATGTACTGTATTGCATACTAATTTTCATTTACTTAACTAGTGATAATTATTCTTACATAATTCTTAGGGCTTTTTCCATTTTTATTGACAGCAAAAGTGGAGAGAAGACAGGGAACAATGACAAGAGACAACACATGCTGTATTCAAACCACACACATCCCATTTGACCACCACAACTTAATCTGTCTGCCAATGGGTTAACCACGAGGCCACACACCCAACCCGCCCCCCCAAAAAAAAAAAAAATTAAGAGACACTTCTCACAGAGATAAACACTACGTTAGAGGTCGCTGCAGCAAAGCTTTCACATGCCGCAATCCGGATACATTAGATCAACGTTTCATGTAATACATTATCGCTTAAATGCTGCACTTTTAAACGACTTAGGCCAATTAGAGTAATCACTTCAGCTACATGTATTTCAGGAAACATCAAAGTCCAAGCGCTACTCATGCATATGGGTTCAATTAGAGGCATAGCTTAGGGCTGCGTACGGACTAAACGTAGCAAAGATCCAAGGGAAAGATCCACAGACCTCAAGTTTCTGTCAGAAACAACAGCTGCTTGCATTCAGTTGCTAGCTCACATAAGAGGATTATGCCACAGTCCATTATGTAAAAATTCAATTGCATAATACAAAGCGAATGGAAGGCTGTCAAAAGAGCAAAGACCCCGACGAACGCTAATGGACAAAATGAAAGCTACGTCGTTAAGTGTCTTTTACTTGATATTCAAATACAGATGCTAAACTGCTGGGAACAAGAGAGATACGTTTGAAAAGTCTATTTTAAGGGACACTGTGTCCTTAATGGCTGTGACATGCAACATCTAACTAATGTCAGTGCGTCAAAACATTTTGATTTTTGAAATCCTGCAGTTCGTTTTAAACGGAACAGGCAACAGGGTGTTTTCACATCTGGTAAGACTTGTGGTTAACAAAACTATGAGACTTTGCTGTTTTGTTTCACTGCCATTAGAAATGAGAGATGTTGCCCTAAAGTTATTTACTCAACTGTCACTTACAAAATAGTTATGTCTTGCATCGCTTTTTTTCTAGGCAGAATGTACTGAATGCTGTATCAGATAAGAAACCTGTATATGCTGTTGGTGATCACTCGGGTGATGCCTCAGTGTTGATGTGCACACTTTTCATTGAAAACCTCAATGCAGACATGCCCTTTGGGCTTTTAAACGAATTTTATATTCACACCAAATGAGCTCATATGACAGTCGAGACGTCAGTGGAAAAGTATGAAAGACAAGTTGTTGAGTGAAACAGGTTGATTTTCACTGCCTGAGATGGATTTAGAGCTTTATAACCAATACACGTCACCACTGGAATTTGTTTATACCTCAAACAGTTATTTGCTTTACATTCAATTTTCTTTTTTTTAACCACTGCATTTAGCTGTTAGATTAATTTGTTTAAAGAGTATTTTGCTATTAAACCGTCAAGATAGTGACACTAACAGACAAAAGTGGACAAATATGTCTGTAGTCATCATGCAAGGCTGTGCCCCATGAGAACGCATTAAGTCTTTCCATCTGGGTAGCGGTCTCGCTTTCCCTCTGTCTTTCTGCCAACAAAATAGGACTTTTAATATCAAAAAGAAAATGATGTTTTATGACTTCCTTTTAAAAGCAATACAGTTGTCTTTTTTTGGACTTATTAACAAATAAGCCTTTGATCCCAAGACCCCGTGACAGATCCTATTGACGTTAACCACGCACATCAACACGTCTTTTATTTACGAGTCGATAAATAAATGTCACACTCACCCCTTGGCCAACAAACACCTCATAAATACAGCATATCCCAATGACAGTTATTCCCTGCTCCTTGCATAGCGTAGCAACGGCAACCAGGAACACGGTTGAAATGATGGGAGTCCAAACTGAAAGAGAAAGTTTTTAATATGTCAGAAGTGCTTTTGAGTGACTTTATGCATCTTTCAAATATTGTTCAGATTTAAGAAAGTGGAAGAAGGAAAGCAGCCGTAGTGTTATTGTTCACTGGGTGGCTGGGGAATCCCGTCCCACAAGTCTTTTAAAGGGAACTGCAGAAAAACACTTAATATAAACAGGGCTGTCAATTTAACTTGTTAATTTAGCATGATTATTTATCACGATATGACTTGCCAAACCACACTTCCAACGCAGGCAGCACAGAATGAATTAGGAGCCGTTCACACGACTGTGTCTTGTGTTCGATAACAGCTGGATGAAGTGCAATAAATGGAACTAAATGCAAGGATCTCAAGATGGTTACGTTAAAAATGACGCAATGGCCATAGACAAGTGAACTGAAATATACATAATTCTAAACTAAATGCTTTTGTCTGTGACAAATATTGCATTTCATTGTAGTTCATTCAATTAAATGAGTGGCATACCATATAATACTGATTGCGAGTTACACAACAAATGCAGTGGTGGCCTGGCTCAGTGCCACCCGAGATATTAATGATGTTTATTATAGGTCAAACTGTGACATATATAAAGAGCATTCAATCAATTAAAACTAAGGGACAGCTAATTTAAGATGAACAAAAAGCAAAGCAAAGCAAATCAAATAAGAAAATAATCACTTGTCATCACACCATAGACAAAGCAACAACAAAAATATTGCGACAGGATTAACATTCTGCTAAAAAAAAAAACCGCAAGAATCATAGTGGGAGGTTGACAGTATAATATAATTGTGTTGAAATGCAACAAGTCAGAAACAACATGCCAATTTGATCGATCTGTGAAACTGGAGCTGTGTACTTAAGACTTCTGGGTGGGGAGCTTTTGAATGGGAGGCGAGTCACAGTTTGCGCGTTGTGTCCTAGGAGTGAACTTGTTGCAGCGTCCATGCAGGGATTATGCGGTTATGCGATGGTAACGCTTACCTATAGAGTGATCGGCACCTTTTGATTTGGTGTATGCCAGGAAAGCAGCCAGCAGGAAAATGGAGGACAGCAACTCAGCCCTGCCAACGACACCTGTCACCTGCACACAGAATTATTTCAACAGCTCAATTCGCAAATCTCTCAACACTCGTAACAGGTGGAATTTCAATTAACCCATGTCAATGGCAATCTGATGCACGTGTAAAATGAAATGCCATCTCTTATAAAGCGTGTTTTTATAGTAAGGTTTCTTCTTACACCACGGTCAGAGATTGGATGGGAAGTCTATGCCACAAAGAGTCATGTGACAGGTGCAAGAGGAACCAGTTTTAAGCAATCAATCGTAACTGTAAAACAAATTGTTTTTTCTCTTTCATAAAACCTGTGAGAACTTTTGCTGAAAATAATGCAGTTAGGGTTATTGCAATTATATAAGATCATTATATGGGAATAATTAATTGTTACATAACGTTATATACAGCGGAGTCTACAAGACTGAGGCGAACGGAGGAAAACATATTTGATTTAACGCATGAACTATAGCATAAGCAGATAAATTTAATTGAATTGTTACATTTCAGAATGTTTCAGTATTCAGTTTTGCTTCATGGACAGCATGACCTCCAAAAAGTTTGTCAAAGCCCCAATTACCACAACTTGAGAATGATCCAAATAGCATCTTGTGCCTCAGTGGAAGCAAAGAATCTGACCTTTGAGGAGTTCACATGCTCAGTGTCGCAAATTTGCTATTTTAATTAGTGACCTTAAAACATTTCTCATTCACTGAACGTCATAACGTTATCCAATTTTCCTCCTAAATTCTGTTTATTTCCAGATTTAAATTCGATTATGCTAAGCCATTTTATAATGTGTCTGATTTATACCTGGCAAAAGTAGGATTAATTTCCGTAAATCACTAAACAAAAGCAATCAACTTTAAAATAATGTTTTGCTTGCATCATATCTAAAACTTTTTTACATTTAAAAAGCATTTCATATATTTTCTCAATTCCTTTAGTTAATTTAATGACAAAAGAAATGTCTGTATTTTAGCTTTTGCAATAAACATGATTAAATCTAATCTGATTTGTCTCTCTCAAACATTCACTGAGGCATATTATATATAATGCATGCTATTTATAAATAGAAACTTATAATTCTGATCCCACTGAATGTAAAATAAGCTGCTTTGGATAAAACATAAAATGCTGACTTACTGCAAAAAATGTAATTGATCAAAAACAATTTAATATTTACAACGACATATTATTGACAACATATATATTAACTTCAGATTAAACAATAGAGTATAACATTCATAATTATCACTAAATTGTAGATTTATTTTTTTTTGCATAAAACTTTTTATGCAAAGAAATGTATTTCTATAGTCAGTCTACAAATAAGCACTGTGATAGAGGGTATAATAGTTTTAGAGAAAGACTAAGATCAGATTAACACTCCAGTTCTTAGGTCACCCGCACAGGAACTGATCCCCCAACCATTTCACAAGCAGCTCAGATCTCTACCTGATATACAATCACCAATCCTATAGCAAAGTACTCTAATCAGATAGTGTACCACTGCATTGACATTCAAGGTCAGTTACCCCCTCAGAGGATTTTGCCCTCATGTTGTCCTTTCTTTTTAAGCGATATCTCACTTAAAAAGAAAGAACAACATTTGAACTATGAAACAAATATTGACGAAATGAAAAAGGCTCAATTCCGAACAGTTTTTTTTTCATGATAATGCACAACTATTTATATGCAATGCACACAGTTCTGTCTATTACTGCCACCATGAGGTGGCATCTGCAAAGGCACTTCCATCAAGTGTTTGTTCCTCAACTTTGAGTGAATCACGAAGGAATCTTCAATACTATTGTGGCATGTTGATCAAGTCTCTTTACATTAAAGTAGCAGAAGCAAATTCCACAAATGAAGCTCAACTTCATGTTTTGGTTGCATAAGGCATGTTGATGAACCTGTGACATGATAGCAGTTACTTACAGCCTCTGTGTGGATGGGATGGACAGCAAACAGCAGAGCCGCTATGAGGCTGGTGCTTCGGTCCAAGAGCAGACGACAGAAGTGGAGGAAGAGGACACACACCACGGCATGGAGAACCACATTGAGGAGGTGGTATGATGAAGAGCTCAACTCACTGAACAGGTAATTGAGGCGGAAGGTGAGAACAGTAAGCGGCCGGTAGGATTTATGACTCCTTTCCTGTATTAAAAAACAAGAAGTTTAGATACGAGCCTCAACAAACATCACGTCTTGAGAAACCGGGCTGAATTTCTTCAAGGTTACCTCTGACATAGGTGTACCCCAGAAGTCATTGAGGAAGAGGTTCTTCAGTGGTGTGCTGGGTCGAAGGTCTTTGTTGTCCAAGATAGCAGAGACATCATCGAACACAAAACCACAGAACAGGCTGTTCCAGTAGCAGCCCACCACCAGTCCAGTCAGAAGACAGATGTCCTTCCACGACACTACAGCCATCGCTGACGTGAGACCTCATTGAGCACTACAACAGCAGAAGAGAAACAGCTGCCACTCTGATCCCAGATTCAATCTGATTTAGACCGTTTTGCTAATAAACCATTTAGACCTTGTGCGAACTGCTTCGATTCACTGCAAAGAGGTTATTTATTCACATAAGACAAGGTATACAATCAGAGCTATTATAAGGTTTATGAATTGTATAGTCGAGCCATTTCCTGTAGCCTTCTCAGAGTAGCATGCTACATAAATTCACCCAATTTCATCACAAATACTTAGGAATTCCTATCTGTTTTAGTAAACTAGGCCACGCCCTACATTCTTCATTGACCTCAGATGGCCATGCTGAACTTCAGAATGTTTTTGATGATTGTTGACAATGGCCTTCCAGACTACATGCATGCCAGATTTGCTATAAACTAGGCAAAAATCCAATATTCTGGAGAGGTTTCCATGGTTCATTGAATAAATAAATAAACAAATAAAGTCCTCATTTTTATTTCTGTGCTCTATAGCGCCGTCTATGATCAAGGTTTTAAACTACTGACCATTTTTTATGTTTCTGCCATTTAGGGTTTTATCTTTATCTTCTATATTAAGGTAGAAAATTTGTTACTGAAAAAATTTTTAACGTCATAAAAGAGTAAACA
>JAUMHE010000041.1:916749-935900 GCA_032359235.1 Enteromius mattozi | reverse complement strand
GTAAAATATAGTATATAGTGAAATATAGAGTATATATAAAAACTTGTGTTTTGATAAGTAATTATCATTGACTTGATCTTAGTACTCTTTCTCTGATATAAATTTAATTTATCAGCCAAACATATTACTTCAACTTGGTTGAAATTTTTATCCTATTAATTAGGATAAAAGGTACATGTCATTGTTTCAGGCTTGTTTCACAAATCCTGCATATATACTCTATACTGGAAATAAAGTGATTTCTGTATTATATTACATTAGATAGTTCCTTGAATAGCACTCCTTTAACAGAATTGATCATCTATATATTTGAACTTCATTGTAAAAATCAAATTTACATAGGCGACCATATTTGAATAGGACCCAAACCTCAGAGTGTAGCTATAAACCGCTAAAATGACAAAAATCCAGCGCATTTGTCTGTCACTGTGTGTGGAACGTAGCTCACCAGATGTATTGTTTTAAACAATGTGTCCCTTTTTATTTTTTGTTGCTTCATAAAAGCCTGTATTGCAAAAGATGGTGTTGATAAATAGGTCTGCAGTGCATTTCAATGTGTCTTTTCTTTTAAGTTATATATATGACAAATGACACAAATATTTCAGTGGCAGAACTCATCATCGCCACTTTGGTGCTTCTGGGAATCCAGCGTGAATGCTGTACCCTATTAATATGGCCAGTGAAACTCGCTGCAGATGCAAGATGTGTGAAACAGGCCTCAGATTCTGACTTAGTTTGTGCGCACGTCTCTCTTTATCTGTTTGTTCTTTTAAATACACTCTTCTTTTATTCATTACTGCTTCCTTTCAAACACTTCATTGTCTCTTGTTTACCACTTGGCCGAGTCAGGTCATATATGAACTGTGTGGAGTGAGTATCTCTGCTTTTCATTTCCTTTGCTTTATGTGTCATTCTTTCTCAGTTTTACATCTGTCATCTGTCATCACTCATGTTTTCATCGTATCGGTTCATCTTATTTTATCCCAGTGGGGGTTAAGGAAGTCATTGACTTTGTGTTTGACTTCAAAAGGCCGTGCAAGAGAGGGACAACCAGATCAAGATGCTGTCTGAGCAAGTCGAGCAGTACACAAAAGAAATGGAAAAGAATGCTGTGCTCATCGAGGAGCTGAAGAAACCATTAAAGAAAGATAAAGGTAACTCCAGCGTGCAGCAGCGCAGGTTGGAAGACTTGAGCTCTAAGCTGCAGACAGCTGAGAGGAGAGCGCTGGAGGCTGAGCGTGCCGCACAACTGGCTGAAAGTGATGCCAGGGACAGAGACAAAGAGCTCAATGACACCCTCAGTCGAATCCGTCTCTATGAGTCTGTGAGTTTATCCCTTTGCAACCTTCAGTGGTGTAAAATTCACTCTGAAATACTTTTCACTATAAATATTCAATTCATTCTTCTTTTTCCAATGGCATCTCCAACTTGGTGAGGTCACAATGCATCTTCAGCATTGCTTTCTGTTTCTTTGCACACTCTTTTCTGTGTTTTAAAGAAAACATGGGGGGAAAAAAAGAAAGTAGCAACATTTGATTACAAATAATTGAAATGCTATACATTCAGAAAACAACCAGTGAATCATGTTAACCTATAGAATTTTACAATAAATCTACATTGATGTTTGGCTTAAAGCACTCTTTTGTCTTTCAGGGGACAGAAGGTTTAGAAGCTGCTATCACTGAGATCAAAGAATGTAAAAATCAAATCAGAATGAGAGACCGGGAAATAGAATCCATGATAAAAGAGATAAACCAACTGGAGATCAAAATCAACAATCTTCTAGATGAGAACGAAGATCTACGAGAACGCCTTGGTAAGTTTCCTCAGCCTGCCTTTATTCTCTCAGGAATCCCATATAAATTATCTGTACACCAGGCGTATTAGATTGTTTTCATATCCCTTGTTGATTTTGCTAAGATTAAAATCTGTTTTGACTCTCATTGAAATCGTTTTCCCACACCAGGATTAAATCCAAAGGAAGAACTGGATTTGAGTGAGTTCCGAAGATCAAAGGTTTTGAAGCAAAGACAGTACAAAGCAGAGAACCAGGTCTTGCTGAAAGAGGTAAACCGATTAACATTATCTTTATTCTTTATCTTTATCTTTATTATCTGACTGTGGTCCATTAGCCCTCTTTAATTTTGTCTGTGGTCCCTAACGGGACTCTCCTTAGATTGAGCATCTGGAAGAGGAAAGGCTCGAGCTGAAACAACGCATTCGTGTGCTGGTGAAGGACAAGGGTGAGATTTTATCTCTAAGATGGTTCATATCAGTCACACACATGTCCTATTCACACAACCAGATCATTTGATTGTCTTATATAATAAAACCTGACAGCACATTTCCTTTTTAAGGCATACCGGTGATTAGTAGTTCACTGCTTGATGACAGTGTTGAAGAAAAGCCCAGCAGGCCTGTCTCTGGATCCACAGATGAAGAGATGAAACGCAAAGTAAGCCGTTTATCAGAAAGGAATGACTTTTGAACATAATACACGTTAAAGCAAAGCTTAAAAACCTGATTGTTTTTCAGAACGATCGTCTGCAGAAAGAGTTGAGCAACAAAGAGAAAGAACTTGAGCTCAAGAGAACAGAATCCACCCAGTTCAAAGCCAGATGTGAGCAGCATCACCGTGTGACCTTTGGACACTTGCAGTGTCAGGTGGTTTCTGTGACTATAAGGTTTCTCTCTCTCCTGCAGTGAATGAAATGCTGAATGAGAATAAACAGCTGGAGCAGGGCATGAAGGAGATCCTGCAGGCCATCCAGGACACTCAGAAGAAAACAGCCACATCCACTGGCCTCAGCATTCCCAGCCTGGAGAGACTCGTCAATGTACGCTCACCAACAATTAGTTGGCACACACTAAATCTGTGTAGTGTTGCATTATTGCAACAGATTTTTGTTTTGTAATATTTAATGAAATATGTGTGAAATAATATAATAATAATAATAATAATAATAATTTATTGTTGTTGTTACTATTATTATTATTATTATTATAAATAATCATTTAGTAAAGCTTATGCACAGCCAATAACAGCATATGGAATAAAGGATACATTTAATTATAAATATGCAGTAATTAACTACAATAATTTTGAATATTAAATTATAGTTTGAGTAAATCTAATATTTAAGGGGAAATATGAATGTGTAAAATATTACTAAATTATATTTGAATAATATATAAATAAAATCTATAATATGCAATTAAAGCTGTGTAATAAAATAGTTACAAATAATTGATGTGGGAATAATAAGCTGTATTTGTAACAAATTATAAACATTAAATATCATAATTGTGCATTTAAAATGATGCATTTAATTATAAATTTGCATTTAATGGAATTGCTGTGAAAAAATGTGTTTAACTGAGCTAAGAGTGCAACACACTTCTTGGTAGCCGTGAAGATGATCATTTTAGCTACAATTTGACACTTCATTTTAAAATATTGAATAAAAACAAAATGCTGTTGTAGTGGGGGGAAATTGATCAACATGCAAATTCTGTGTAAATCTGCCGAGTTTCTGCTTTCTGTAAGAACAAATTTTGTGTGGATTAGTTATACACAGTTTTAAACATTTTTAATCTTACTTAAAATTGAAATGACTGTTCCTAAATATCCGTTCACAACATACACGAATGATAACTGTGTTTATCTTAAGGCTCTGGAGATGAAGTACTCGGAGGGAAAGTTTGATGCAAGCCTCCACCTCAGAACGCAGGTAGATCAGCTGACCGGCCGCAGCGAAGAGCTACGACAGGAGATGAAAGCAGCTAGAGAGGAAGCAGCAAACACTCTCAATCTCTTAACAAAAGCTAACGAGAAGGTATTCAGTCTAAATACCAACCCAAGCATTCACTGGATTAAAAAAAACAGGTTTTCATTTCTCTTTCATATGCCCTTTTTTTTGTAGATTTCTCGCTTGGAAAGTGAGGTTGAATCAATGAGTAAATCAGCTGCCACTTCCATCCCTTACAAGTCATTAGCTCTGCCTGAAGAAATGACGCCAACTAGTGCCGAGGTGATCAACGCTCTCAATGAATACACGATACAACTCCTGCAGGTGTGTGTGCGTGTCTCAGTCCAGTTACACTATCACTTTATAACAGAAACCAGATGTAACGTACATAATATTAAGACTCCCGACTGTGGATGTTCAGGAGATCAAAAACAAAGAAGATTCCATTGAGCAACTCAGTTCAGCTCTGGAAGAATATAAAAGGAAATTTGCAGTAATCCGCCATCAACAAGGACTGCTGTACAAGGAGTATCAAAGGTATGCCAAGCCAACATGTTTGATTATACATATGTTCGATGACCAATAAAGCATGATTTTACATCACCTCATGTGCTCTGATTCAGCGAGAAGGAGTCTTGGCAGAAAGAGAGAGACTCTTTTGCTGAACTGAAATCCAAACTCGAGGAAAAAAAAGAGGTGGATTCAGTCAAAGTCAAGGAGTACAATGTAAGTCTCTGAAAGGCATATAATAAAACTCGCCTGTAAATTAAATCAGTATAAAGCCCTGTTCACAGCAAGAACAAGAACTATAATGATAATAATATTAGTGTCCACACCAATGAATCATATCTTCTGTTTATTCTAAGCACATGTGCGTCTGGCACTTTAAATTCTCCAGCTATGATGGATTCTGATTGGCTGTCAATGTTTGTATTGTTCATCATTCATTATTGTTATAGTTGTGATGTGCAATTCTTTAATATTGATAATTAATTTTAGAGCTATATCTTTATAGTTATCATGCTTGTTGTAAACAGGCCAAAATTGTAATAAACTTGCTAAAAAACTACTGTGTAACTAATTTGAATCATTGCAGTGGGTTATTAGACGCTTTATATAATATAAAATCAATTAAAACACTACATTTGTTATTTTACCCTTTCACGCTTCCTATTATCTGGCTTCAGCACTGGCTTGAGGCTCTTGAAAAGGACCCAAGTGAGATCAGACGGGAGCTGGCTGAGACGGCAAGAAAAATGACGGTTCTCAAGGTGAACGAGAAGTGTCTGACACGCCGTTACACGACTCTGCTTGAGCTCGAGCAACACTTGAGGAAGGAGAACGGCAAACTGAAGGATGATTTCACTCAAATGGAGGCTGCTGTAACCAAAAGAATCGGCTACTTGCAGAGGTTCAAGGTATTAGGCCTATGTATGTCAGCCAAAAAGAAAAGAAGAGTGGTGGGATTTCCTGTTTGGCCTGGCTAGTACACTCTATTGCCAAAAGTATAGGTACCCTCTTCTAATGAACAGGTCTGAATACTTTAGTAATTCCCATTGATACAAATCTTAATGTTTAAGCATATAATGATATTCAGTTTGGACAGTTTTGGACTGTTTTCTATTAAAAATGATTGATTGAGTCAGTGTGGAGTAACTGGTCTTCGTTAGGCCAAGTCCTAATTCCAGCTGAACACTTCTTGAGCCAAAAACTCATCAGCAAACACCAATGACTTGTACATACACTATGGACAAAAGTACTGGGACACCTCATTCATTAGAACAGAAAAGGGCACTTCCAAAACTGTGTGAAAAAAGATGGTAACATAAAACATGTATTTAAAAACTGTATTTCCATCTTAGTTTTGGAAGTGTCTAAACTGTACCCATATGTACAAGTCATTAGTGTCTAGTGATGAGTTTTTGGCTCAAAGCCTCCAATTAAAATCTCATCAGAGGTGTTAAGATGGGATTAGGACTTGGCTTTCTGTAGTTCTTTCACACTCGCTGAATCAATCATTTTTTTCTTTTTTCTTTTTTCCTTGCCTTATACACAGAGTCATGCTAGAATGGAAAACCTGTTCATTAGATGGGGGTGTCCCATTACTTTTGGCAATAGTTGGTAATACAGTCTTTCACTATAAAGGATGGTGGTCATCTTTTCCGAGGCCTGTAACTGACGTGTGTGACTTGCTTTACCCTCAGGAAATGGCAGCGTTTAAAATGGCCGCATTGCAGAAATCCCTTGATGGTAGTGTTTCCAAATCAGAGCTGGAGAGAGCCAACAAACAATACACCGAGCTCACTATCAAGTACAGAAACCTACTACAGAAAGACAATCACCTCGTTCAGAAGACAACCACGCTGGAGCACCTGGAGGTACATCTGTTGCAAATTGCATTAAGCATTAAGCAATGGCCCTTCTTAGTTTTGCTTGCAGTACTCTCCTCTTCTTTCCTTTCAGAAGGAGAATGTGTCTTTACATGAACGCATTAGCTCTATCAATAAAGAGCTTGAGATCAGCAAGGAGAAGCTTCACACTTTGGAGCAGGCCTGGGAAAACATCAGCATGACTGGTAAACGTCACCGCTAATTGATACATAAAAAAGCCATAGCAAAGCATTGCAAATGATGTGGTTGATGCCTTGTGTTCACAGGTGGTGAGAACAGCATGGATAAGGCAGCCAAAGCCCTGGCCAACAGTGAGATTGTATCTGTGTCCAGACGCATCACAATGCTGGAGATGAAGGAGTTAAATGAAAGGCAGCGGGCCGAACATGCTCAGAAGATGTACGAGCATCTGAGGAACTCCCTTAAACAGGTGGAAGAGCGCAACTTTGAGCTGGAGACAAAGTTTGCTGAGGTGGGTCTGATTTATCTTTGCATCACATAGCATCCATCCAGAACATAGCAACCATATAGTAACATGCCAAAAATCACCTTAACTTGAACAGCCTATTGTATTGTGTTTTGTTTTGGTAAAGCACATTAAGTTGAGCATTAAATAATCTTTTGTTTTATTTTTTAGAAAACACAGTATGTTAAACATTTTAATAACTTTTCATATTATTTTTTTATGAAACACAATGTGTTAAACATTTTATATTATTATTTTGAAATAATAATAAAATAATAAAAATAAACCACATTAAGTTAAGCATTAAATAATCTTGTTTTACTTTTATGAAACAGTATGATAAACATAATATTTAATATAATTTTTTTTATTGCAATAACACACATGTAGTTGAGCATTAAATAATCTTTAGTTTAAAACGCATTGTTAAACATTTTAATAACATTTCATTTTATTTTTTATTTTAGAAAAGCACATTAAGTTGAGCATTAAATAAACCTTTTTTTATTAAAACACAGTATGTTAAACATTTTAATAACCTTTCATTTTATTTTTTATAAAACACAATGTGTTAAACGTTTTAGATTATTATATTACAATAATAATATTTTATTTTATTTTTTATTGAAAATAAAGCACATGAAGTTAAGAATTAAATAATCTTGTTTTATTTTTATGAAACAGTATGATAAACATAATAATATTTAATATTATTTTATTGCAGTTACACACATTAAGCACACATTATTTAGTTAAGCATTAAATAAGCTTTTGTTTTATTTTTATAAAACACAGTGTTACACATTTAATTTTTTAACTTGATTTGATTTTAATAAAAAGATTAAACAAAAATATTTGTTTGATGAATATTTAATATGATTTAGTTTTGTTTTTAAAACACAATTTTAAACATTTTAAAAAAACTTTTCCTTATATAATTTTTATAAAATTTTAACATTTTAATTTACTTCTTTATTTGTATAAATTGCAGTATGTTGTAAATTTAAATACGCTTTTATTTTTTTTATTTTTAAAACAGTATGTTGAACATTTAATAGGATGGTATTTTGTATATATTTCTGTATGTCTGTACAGCTCACGCAATTAAACCTGGAGGCTCAGCGGACAGAGCGGGAGCTCAGGGATGAGCTGGCAGACAGTGTCAGCAAAGACATCAGCGATGCCGATCGCAAACGAATCACTGATCTGGAGAAAACAGAGGCAGACCTGAGGATTGAAGTGTCTAAGTATGCCTGATGACTCAGCCTACGCATATGCCTGCTGTGATAACATATTACAAGAAAATGTACACAAATATCTCTTTATTTACAGATTGCGGGAGGTGTCAGATGTTGCCAAAATGCAGGTGTCTGCTCTGGAGGCCAGACAGCAGTCAAGAGAGAAGGAGGTAGAAAGCCTGAGGAGACAAGTGTTGGACTACCAGGTATGTTTTTCTTTCTTTTTCAGATGTTCAGTCTCTTGATCACGTCCCTAATAGCACATCTCCTCCTCAGGCTCAGTCCGATGAAAAGGCCCTGATCGCTAAACTCCACCAGCACATTGTTGCTCTCCAGCTGAGCGAAACTACAGCCATCAGCCGACTGGAAGCAGCCAACACACGCCTGCAGAAACTCGAAGCGCAGAAGCTCCGAGCCGAACAACAGCTGGATGCCCAGCAGCAGACTCTGTGGCACGCGAGGCAGGAGGGTCATCAGCGGGCCAGACACCTCCGCCACACCATCCAGGCCCTCCGCAGACAGTTCTCAGGAGCCCTACCACTGGCCCAACAGGAGAAGTTTTCCAACACCATGCTCCAGCTGCAGGAGGACAAGGCACGGGCCAGGGAGGAGGCGCATAAGGCTGAAGAGGAGAGGAGGAAAGCAGAAGGAAAGGCACAAGAATTAGAGCTAAAGCTGAAGGGGTTGGAGGAGCTTATAGCAACACTGAAAGATGCCAAAGGAGCTCAGAAAGTAGGTTGACTGATTACAAATAAAGTTGTGATATGATTCTTAAAATCATATTTTACATATATGAAAAATATATATAATTATATTTATTTACTGCATTATTCTTTATTTTCCTATATTCATTACAGATTTTATTAGATTTACTCCTTAAATTATTCACATGAGTTATGTTACTCCTATTAATAAAACAAATTGTTCCCATACTGTAGTTTACACTACCACTACAATGTTTACAGCTTAATATCAACCCCTACAGGTGAGTGAGTGGCATAAGAAACTGGAGGACGTTCGTCTGTTGGAAATGAGGCAGAGCAGAGAGCTTGGTGCTCAGCGGGAAGAGATAAAATACCTTAAGAACATTGTGGCTGAGCAGGAACGCACCATCAGGGGCCTGGAAGAGGAGCTAGTGCAGCAGAATAACGTCAGTGTTGCATTTAAACATCTTCCCTATTTTTACAGTATACAGAGCATGCTTCGTTCAAGTTTTATAATTTATTATTTGTTATTGTTGTATTAGCTTCTCGAGGAGCGGCAACTGATCTGGGATCAGAGAGAAGTGCAATTGGAGCGCCAACTCGACACCTATGAGAGACAGCAGAATGAAGTCTTGAGCACAGCTCAGAAGGTGCCATCAACACTGACTCTTGGCAAATGTTTTTTGTTTTTTTTAACAGTTTACTGAACTACAGTTTAAGTTACACCTAACTTGTTCTGTTTGGGTTTAGTTTGAGGAAGCCACAGGCTCTCTACCGGACCCAAATCAGCCTTTAGTGCACCAGCTAGACTACGCTCTTGGAAAAATCAAAGAGCATATTCGTACCATCCTTGAGACAAAAGCCACTTGCAAAATTCTGGAAGAGGTACTTCTTTTATCCATCAAGTGACTGAACAATAATCTAAGTCAGCTATTTATCAATTATAAACCAGATTTTTAAGATTTACTTACAAGGAGTTTCTTTCACTCTGAGCAGAGGCTAAATGAAAAAGAAGCTGCTTTGTGGACATCAGAACAGAACGTCTTATCCCGAGACAAAGTGATCAATGAACTGAGGCTTCGCCTACCAGCCACTGCTGAGAGAGAGAAACTCCTGGCTGACCTGAGCAAACAAGAGGACTCTGATAGCCATCCCGCCCTGAAGGTCGCCCACCAGACCATAAATAACCTACAAGGGCGTTTGGATCAAAAAGAAGAGGTTCTCAAGAAATACCAGAACCTGATATCAAAAACCCGTCAGGTGCCCAATTCAATTTAAAACTGAGGCTTTGTGATCTACATTGCACATTAGAACTATATAAAAGCTCATGTATTCTCATTTTTATTTTCCCAGGAGCAGGAAGAGATTGCCATAAGGCATGAGGAGGAGGTCAGGGCACTACATCAAAAACTGGACGTCTATATGGACACATCACTGGACCGTTTCAAACAGACCGCTCTGGTACCTAGAGTATTCATTATAGAGCTCAACTTGTAATAGAGCACCAGTAATGGACCACATTTATAGCGCACTTGATATATAATGCTATAAATCATGTCAGCTGTCATCTTTAATACCCTACTCAATTTTATTCTTCTCTAGGACCTAATGAAGAAACCCACCATCACTGGACCAACCAATAAGCACTTGATGCGTTTGGCAGAAATGGAGCAGACTGTGGTCGAGCAGGGCAATTCACTTTCCTCACTGACACACAAGCTGAAGGTCGTGACCGCAGAGCTGGACCATCAGAAACAGGTGACGGCGGCACAAGCCATGGAGCACGCTGCAGAAATAGCCAGGTGAGAAATTAAAACAAGTTAAACCCCGCTTTTTAAATACTGACTAATTTCAAGACACTGATTCCGTGTGCCACTTTTAATGAGCTTTCATTTCCAAGACTTGAGGAGAGACAAGTTGCCCAAACAAAGGGTCTGTCCCAGGAGGCAGAAGAGCTGAGAGCTCAGCTCATTCAGATGGAGAAAGAACTGCATTTCCTCCGCACTGAGCTAGAGGCCCAGAAAGAAGCCAATGTCAGATCACCATCCAACACCATGAAGAACCTTGTGGAGCGGTTGAAGGCTCAGCTGGCCCTCAAGGAGAAACAGCTGAAGGTACCACACATTTTGGACAACTACAGTACATGTGCAGTCACATTTAGAAGCCTTTTTGTCAATGAAATTTCACCAAAATGTTGCACCTTAATCTGGATAAGTTTTTCGAAATCAGAATTGGGTTTTTCTCTGCAGGCTCTCAGTAAAGCTCTCTTGGAGCTTCGTGCAGAGTTGACATCTCAAGCAGAACAGCAGATTATCGCCAATGCTGCTCAGAAGGAAGAGACTCTCAACGTTCAACAGATTGTCGATAAGCAGACCAAGGAGCTAAAGGTAAAAATAAGGAAGAAACCTAAATGTTTACCCCATTTCTAAACCTTTACTTGTCAACTGTAAATCATTGGTTCCCAACTTACTATTTATTCAATTATTAAAGTCACCTTGGAGCTCATCAAATTCCTTGAGCATCCATTACATCAAACATAAAAAACTAAATTGAATTGAATTAAATAAATAAACTAGAAGTAACTGAATGAATTGTTTATTACAAATGGCTAAATGGAAATTTAAAATGTTTTTTTTTGTGTGTAAAAATAAAAATATATTACTCATAATAACTCATTTTGAAAAAGCATTGGCTAGTTGCTTTTATTAATCATTTGTCAATTGAGTTTTTAAAAAATGCGACTGAACAGTTCATTGATGGGAACAACTTATGAACTGATGACAGAATTTAATCTCAAGTCTAACCAAAAAAAATGTTCTATCCCTGTATTCCACATCAGGCATGTGTGAAAGACCTTAATGAGGAGCTCCTGCTGGCAAAGGATGGCTTACGAGCAGCAAAAGCCAGAGAAAACTCACTGAAAGAGGAGCTGGAGACCATAATCAAGGATCTGCAGAGGAGCCAGAAATCACATAACAAACTGCAGAGTGAAAAAGAGACTCTGGAGGATCAGCTGAATGAGCTGAGGAAGAAGGTCCAGAGGCTCAGCAGTGGCCTTCAGGTCAGATCACATGCGTTTTCACCCCTATTCACTTCTACCATTAACGGTTAAGGTCAAGAAATTTATGTCTCACTGTTTTTGAGTAATTCACCACTTGGACAGTGAGTCAGTGGCCCTTTTTTCTCTGGAAAAAAAGAGCTTCTTCTCCATGTCTGGTTTAACAGAGCCTGTCTTTGATGGCAGTGAATACGTCTAGACACCATTGTGCAGATCCTCGCACTTATCAGAGTTTGTTGACCTTGGAAAGAAAAAAAAAACATTTGTATGTGTAATCATAGTCCTCTTAGCTTTTTTAAAATGACAATGTTTAAGTACAACTTTATTTTTATACTGTAGCACTTTTATACAGTTCTTTATCAAAGGCGTGCACTACTATTCAAAAGTTTTAGTTTTTTTATCAGAAGTCAAAGTAAAGACAGTTAAAGTGTTACAAAGGATTTCTACTTCAAATACCATTATATTCTATATAAATTCATAAACTATGAATACTGGAGGGGAAAATGCAGCTGCTCAACACTTTGTCTGCACAAATGATTTCTGAAGGATTATGTGACACTGAAGACTACAGTAATAATGCTGAAAATTCAGCTTTAGGATTACAGAAATATGTATTAAAATAGAAACTGTTATTTTAAATTGTAATAATATTTCACAATATTACTGTTTTGCTGTATTTTTGATAAAAATAAATGCAGCCTTGGTGAGCTTAAGATACTTTTTTTCAAAAACATTAAAAAATCTTACATGCTTATGAAAGGAGATAAAGAAAATGAAATTGTCACAGTGGGTCTAAAATAAATATAAAGATATTTTTTGTATGGGTATGTATTTGGTGTTTGTCTGTGCAGGCTCAGGTTGAGAATGATGGACCGACAGTTGAGGTTCTTCAGAAGAAGATCCGTATGTTAGAGCAGGAGCTGGACAGGAAGAGCATCTCAGAACCTGCAGATAAGAGGAGTCTCGTAAAGGAGGAAAAGGTGAACTAGAATAGATTTACTGTAAGAAAAATTAGTTAAAGGTAAATTATCAGGAGAAGGTGATGTAGTAGAAGCCTGAAGACGCTCTTATTTAGCCTAACTTAGTTTCTGGCATTGCCCGAGTCAATAAAAAGTATAGTAATCATAAGTAAATTATAAGTATCTGATTTGTTTAATCCTGAATTTATTAACAGTATAACTGTATTTATTTTCATGCATATAAGTGAATCTTTCCTATATTTGCAGTCTCCTAAAGAAGAAATCTTAAGGTGGGAGGAAGGTAAAAAGTGGCAGGCCAGGGTCGAGAAAGCGCGGACCGTCCTCAAGGAGAAGGAGAAAGAAGTGGAATCTCTATCTAAACAATTAACAACGATCAAAGAACTTTACAGCAGGTCTGTGTTGTGACACTAATCCATCCACATAATGGACAGTTTGATAGCTTGAGGAATCTTAAAATGGATGCAATAAATGTGAGATTAATTTCCACATTTATTAGGAGTAAGAACAAAAGTTAAATATTCCTTATCATGTTTATGTTGGCTGATGTCTTTGAAGGTTGGAGCAGGAGAAGGTGGGTCTCCAGAAGAAACTAAAGGCCAGAGGAGTGACCGCAGATCAGGTAGTTGGTGTACGGACCCTGGAAGCAGACAGAGAGATTGAGGAGCTCCAAAGAAGGAACGCTGAACTGGAGCAGCAAATCAAAGTCATAAAGTGTGTTCTGCCAAGCAATCATGCCAATATATTCAGTTTTGTATTTGATGTTGTCTTGACGAATGTTAAATATGTACTGGTTTTGTAGGCAGCAGCAAGCTTTACCCCGTGATGCCGCAATAGAGGATATCACCATCAGGAACCGTTATCTTGAGGAGAGGCTTCACTCCCTGGAGAGTCAACTGTCCAAAGAGTCTCCATCCAGACCATCTGTAGGTGTAAAACATTTTTTCAACACTTGTCATACATTTCACCCCACTAACTTCAATCTTAAGCTTCCCCTTAAACCTGTTTCTTTCTCCATACCTCCATTCTGTCTCTGATAATGAAGAAAAAACAAGTGGCATCACAATCTCAACTCAGTTGGTCCTCAAAAGTTGTTCATTCTATGACATTCGGTATTAGTGAAATTGAACAAACAATTCCTGGAAAAGAAGCTATCACTGAAAAGGAAATAACAGTTACAGAGGAAAAAGCTTCTCAAACTTCTTTCAGAAGCATGAGTGCAGCAGAGGTGAGTCAAGATGAGGAAAACAGCAAGGAGAATGTAGGCAAGAGTGTTGTAGATGTAGAACCAGAAGATCTGGAGAATGAGAACAAAAGTGAACAGGAAGAAGGCAACAAAAAAGAGGGATTGCTTGAGAAAGACATAGAGGAACCAGAAGTGCCTCAAGGAGGACAAGAGGAAGATATATTGGTTGAACATGCACAGGAAGAACTAAAGACTAATGGAGATGAAGAAGAGATGACAGAGAATCCTGTTGAAGAAGATCAGCTGGAAAATGAAAAGACAAATGCAGAAGAAAGTAGGGCAGAGCCAGAAATGTCAAAAGAACATCTGGAGGATGAGCAACAAGACAGAGATGGGGAGCAAGAATCTGAAGAACAACATATTGAGTCTTTGAAATCTGAAGGTGATACGATCCAAAATTTGAAAACATCTGCAGGGTCTAAAGAGCTTGAAGAAGAAGAAATGGCACTTAGCACAGTCGATGACAAAGTGGTGCCTGAAGAACCAACAATGGAGGAGACCATGTCCTTCATCCCTGAGGAAGACGTGGACCCTGTTTTAAGTGAGAATGTAAAAGGTTCCCCCACAACAGAACAAAAAGCAGGTGACGTTCTTGGACCTGTAGAATCAGAGGTCACCGCCTTTCGTGACAAAGAACAGACAACGAAAATCAAAGTGAAATCTCGAAAGGTACTTAATGCATAGGAGCTCAGACTCAAGCACTTGCACAAAGCTTCCAGTTCTCCACCCTATAGCTTTGTTGGCTTTGAGCTTTGCCTTTCCAAACCCAGAGTGTCTGCTCTTGTCCCATAGCAATGGTCTTTGTGTTGCATCCTGTATCTAACATGTTTTTGTGGTCTAGGTGTTATTTAGCTGCATGTTGTCTACAGCATCAACATCTCTTTGTTGTTTCAGCAGACGTCTGGCCGTGGTTCTGGTACACCATCTCAAAGGGAACATGAGCTCCAAAAAGAGAATCTTAAGTTGTCCACTGAGAACCTGGAGCTTTGTTTCCAACTAGAGCAAGCAAACAAGGACCTGCCTCGACTAAAAGTACAGTAAAATGAAATTGATTAATAACATTAAAAATAAATATAAAAGCTGTTGTATTTAATTTATTCTCCTTGTAATGAAAGGATCAGGTGTCGGACCTCAAAGAGATGTGCAGTGTTTTGAAGAAGGAGAAAGCTGAAGTGGAGAAGAGGCTCAGCCATATTCGTGGGGTAGGTTGCAGCATCTCTAAGATCTTAAAACACTAAACCTCTCATCTCCTTCATTCATTCTTTTTGCTCTTTTCATGCAGTCTGGCCGCAGTGGGAAAACCATTCCTGAGCTGGAGAAGACCGTCGCACTGATGAAGAAGGTTGTGGAGAAAGTTCAAAAAGAGAACGAGAGCTTAAAGAAGACATCAGAGGCCAATGTGCAGGAGCAGCTTGCCAAAATAGAACAAGATCATGAGAAACTGAAGGTACATTTTGTGAACCTGTTGGATTCACAAGTTTGAGCTCAGTAAGATTTTTTTAAATTGTTTTTGAAAAGTAATCTTACAAATATTTTGTAACAAATGTTTTACTGTCATTTTTTCAGGATTCTCTGATAATTAGAAAGTTCTAAAAAAGTACATATATAAATATTTTGTTACATTATTTTATTGTCAGAACTGATCTGCTGAATCAAGTAATATTTAAAGAAAATTTAGAAAAAAAACCATCTGCAAGTTGAATAAATATAATTTGTGGAAACAACAAGATTTTGATATTGTTTTGTTTAAAAATGTGATGAGACATTAGTTCTCTTCTACCTAATGTGCATATAATATTATAATAATCCTCTTTCTTTTTGTTACAGTCTGAATATCAAAAGCTGAAAGGAAAACAAGAGGATCAGCTAAACGCAAGACTTGAGTCAAAAACTAAGGGCATTGAAAAAATCATGATGGAAAATGAACGCTTACGTAAAGATATTAAAAAGGTTTTGATTTTGTTTATTACAACTTCCATTACATTCACATCAGTAAAATATGCTCTTAATATGTCATGATACGGTATATATGTTTTTGTGGCAAACTACAGGAAGCAGAAGCTGCGGAAAAGCTAAGGGTTGCAAAGGCCAGCCTTGAAGTAACCAATGAGAAACTAAAGACGGAGCTTGAGGAGACCAATCAGAGGCTCTTACTGGCAAGGTCAAAGGGGCCATCTTTAGAGGGAGCTGACAGCAAGACCTGGAAATCTTCAGTTGTTTCCAGGTAGTACATTTACCTAAATACTTGATCAGTTTCATCACCATTGAACTAATTAGCGTTTCCCTTCACAGGTTATTTGAAAACAAGATGAAAGTTCTTGAGAGCGAAATCACTAAGAAAAACTCCAGCATATCAGAACTGAAGGTGCAGCTGAAAGAAGCGAATGAGAAACAGCAGGCCACACAACACACAGTCAGCCAGCTGAAGGAACAAGTGAGACACTTCCTCAGCTGTTTACTAAAATCCCCATATTCTGTCATTACTGAAACATGTTTGATATTTTGAGCCGATTTTAGAACACATTGTTTTCATTTTCTCATACGTTTCCTAGCAACGAGGCACATGTTTCTGCTTGAATTTGTTGTGTTCAGAATTACTTGAAAGTCTGGTAGTGTGTGACCCTCAGTCTTATTTATTTCTCTGTAACCATTTATGAAGTTGGCAAATGTGTTTTAAAATCTCTTCCAAGGTAGTGCATTCCAGCCCTAACTGGAGTTTTTTCTCAGAGATCTAATAACCTAATATGTATTAACAGGTGGAACTGCTTAAAAATATCCCAGTGGAAGCGACCACTGATGAAGGCCTTGTCAGAGAGTATCAGTCCCTGAGGTAAAGCGCTTTAATATACATAGACTTCAAAGTGCAAGAAGTGACTCGGAAACTCATTCTTTGCCAAATATTTTCCAATTAGATTGGCCAATAAACAACTCGAGAGGGAAAAAGCCCAACTTCTTCGGCAGATCCAAAGGTATGATGAGCGATTTGGAACCAGCAAAGCAGGACCAGGTAAGATCACCATTGGTTTTCTGAAGAATTTATATTGGCTACATGAGACATGTAACATTTACCCGTTCCTTTTGTAGGATACAATGACCTCCAGGAACAAATCAAGGCAGCAAATACTGAAAAAAAGAAATTACAGGTATCCCTGAAGACAAATGCCTGAAAATAATCTGCTGTTTTTAGATCTCAAATCACATTATATAAATGCTTTAATTTTAGGACGAAGTGAGAAAGCTGGCTCGAGAGCTGGAAAAGTTTGACCCGACATTTTTTGAGGAGCTTGAGGATCTAAAGTTCAATTACAGTTTGGAGGTGAAGAAAAACATCATCCTGGAGGAACAGCTGAAGAAGCTGTCAGATCAGTTTGGAGTGGCGGTTCCCATAGACGTGTCTATCAGCTAACACACATCAGATCATTATTCAGGTTATAGGATTTTATTGTTACTGCTCTGTTAGAGCCAAATATGTACAATATTTGTGATTTATGGCCTTACTAGCATAAGCTGAAAATTAAGGGATTTTACATTTTTGTTTAATCCATCAGTCACTGCCTCATTTTTGAGACTTCTTGCATGTAATAATTGACGAGTAATGTCAATTTGTTCCATTTATGTACATACATATTGCCATCCACTGAAATCTATTTAAACAAAAAAATAGTAATTAAATAAAAAAAACTCTTCCACTCTCTGAAAGAAAAGGTACCAAATATAAAGCAATCACAGCGTTCGCACATATCACATATCAAAGTGCATTTATGAGCAAAGTGTCAATGGGAATTTGCAATAGGCAGTTTTTGACCTGTATTAAGTGTTGGCAAAGATTCTTCACTCTGGTTAAAACCAGATTTCACAGGAATGTTTGGTAGTTATTTTTATGAGATCAGGGTTCAAACTGAATGTCCTGTATGCAGCTGAAGAGTTTTCCGTTTATGCTGGAAAACGATTTGAACAAGTCCTTCTCGGAGGCATCTGGATCAGGTGTTTCATCTACATGGATGACCACAGGTCTGGTGTTCAGGGAGGTGTCATCAACAGGCCATTTCAAACCGAGATGATGGCGGTGTATCTGAAGAACAAGAGTTGAAGTGATTTGATCTGAAGATAATGTGGATAACAGCAGCAGAAGAGTAAAAGGTTTTATTTATGAACCTAGGGCTGGAAAAAATGGCCAAAATTTATAAACACAATATATCTCTTAATTTTAGTCAATACATGTAATTTCAATATGAGAAATATTTTAACAAGCCTCAGAAAAACTGCCAAAAATGGACACAATGGATGTCTGTACCTACAAACTTCAAAAAAAAAAATAATTAATTTGCCAAGTCTATTAAACCATGTAATATTTTGCAAATACAAATGGTACAGATAAATTAGCGTTCACATTTTATTTATATTTAGCCTTAAAATGCTATAGAAAAGACAATCAGTTCCCTCCAGAGATACATTTATATATATAACACATGTGCCTCATTTTGAAACGTACAGTGCTCATGTTTATTCAAAAACATTGTGAAATATATCGGTGTGTGAGAAATACTGGAAATGTATATCAAAACATATACTGAACTATTGTCCAGCCCTATATGAATCCTCATCTACCTTGACCAGCGTCCCATCATCACAATGCCACACGATACCCTCCACTCGCCCCTCTTGGCATTCCTGAAACCAGGAACACAGCTGCTGGAATTCCACTGGAGGAGGGTTGCGGATGCGCAGGACCCCGTGGGGCACCAGGACATGGACTGGATGCTTCTTACTTCCCAAACCTATAGAAAATCACAGTCAGCCACGTCCTAAACCAAGAGAACTACACTCACTTCCATTTTTAATAAAATAAATACAGTCTTTGTGAGAAGAAGAGACTTATATAAACATATATGTTTACCATATGGATTTCCATTAACGTTGGTTCCGACAAGTTCAAGAGTTTGCTCCATGAGGTCTGCCAGAGGAACGATGACGATTTCAAGCAATCCTTCATCTTCTCTGTTTGTCTTCAGAACAAGGGCGACACCAGCATCATAGTTGACCACAGAGGCGTGCCAGCAGTACTGCTTGTTGTTATGATCCACTGGAACCCAACCTTCGTGACATATATCCAAGCCATTATTTTCACTCAGGTACGGTATAATTTGTGACAGGTGTAATGGTCACAACCCACCTGGTATGTGTCCGTGTTCGTCCGGCACTGGATGGCCGTTCTCATGCTGGACTCTGTGAGCAGCGATCCAGGATTCTGGCACTTCACGGAAATCTTACTCTACGTTCCACAAAAAAACTGTCATTTAGAAGAGAATAAAATAAAATTTAA
>JAUMHE010000041.1:895829-908127 GCA_032359235.1 Enteromius mattozi | reverse complement strand
AACGAGCTGCCAGCTGTGTGTGATTACTCGTTCAGCGATCCTCTCGAAACAATGTTATTTGCAAAACATTTACTTTAGTTAAGGTTCATCTGCTAGCATTGCAAATGTTTGCTCTTTTTATTATGTACTATAATAATATCTGAAAGCATACACCAAAATTATGTTATAGAGTTTTAAACAATCCAATTATTTTGTATAATACATAATAGTTTCAATGTTTCATTGGTCCTACTAACAGGCTGCGGAACCAAAAATGGTAGCCTTCATATATTTAATGGAAGGACATGGAAAGCAGTTATACTCCATTTTTAAATTGTATTTATGGCTTTTGCAGCATAAACAGTAATAAAAAAGTGAAAGTGAATTTAACTGTAAAAATGCTACAGCAAAAACCTTTTAAATGGTTAACAATAAGTTTTCATACTATATACTGTGAAAAACATTACATGTATTTTTACGGTATTGTTTTTGACAGTAAAAAAGACTGTATAATTTACAGTGAATAATCATAAATTGACATTTAGCTGTTTCTTTTTAGTTTTCTTCTTGTCAGTTTTGTACATTATGGCTGTATGTTACATCCAATGTTGTTAAATTAATGTTTATTGCATTAAGTTTCATGTGTGTTACCATGATGGTGTTTAGTGTTTGTGTGAATGACACTGAGCACCTTCTATATGTTACTATTTAAAAGCTGCTTGTGATTGGCTTTGGTTCATCATGTGACTTTCTCATCACCTCATGCATTTGGTGGTTATTAGTGTATTAAGAAAGTACAAAACAGACTTCAGTACTTCAAAAGATTGGTATATTAACATTATATCGGCTCATGAAATTTAAGTATTTAACTGTAAATTTAAGTTTTGATATTTTACAGTGAATTCTGGCAACCACAGCTGCTGTTTTCTCACTGTATATTTTACTGATTTTTTTACAGTGTAGGTGAGAACAACAGTGGGAGAGCAGGAACCTCTCAAACCCCAGATATGACAGCCACTGCTGTGCTACAGCTATTTTAAGGTGCTGTTTTGAAGTTAATTAAACAGAATATTAATGAAAGGTTAATGAATATGAACAGAATATACTGAAACAATCTGAGTGTAAAATTACATTATACTTTTATTAGAAAAGGTTGTTGGAACTCTATCTATCTTCATTGCTAATGCAATATTGTGATGTCTTAAAAAAAAAGCACAAGGTAGTTCAGCTAAATGTTTTCATTCATGCACCACTTTGTAATACTTCATTATGATGGCAGTATTCATTTTCAAATATTATTGTACAATTATACTAAATAGTAGGCTATATAAGACTCCTTTCCTATATTTATCATTTAGCTAGTGTACTGTAGTTTCATTTTATTTTTTGCTGCCAAAAAATAGACAGAGTCTCAAGAGCCTTAACACGCGCTACAATTCCTGTGAAATATTCACTGAATGTCACTCATTCAAGCAAGGACATCTCAGCTGCCCACAGTAGTATGGTCTTGCTCAGTTAGTCAAGGGCAACTGACTCAATTTTTAACCCTGGGTCATTGGCTCAGTGACTGCTTCCAGCATCGCTATTCAGGAGCAGCACCAGACGATTGTTTACGTGGCTAGCGGCACACAACTGCGAACATACGGGCCAAAATGCCATCTAACGTGTGGATGAATCATTCAACTAAGGGCGATTCTTTCGAATGAATCAGTCGGAATCAAGCATAAACCACAAGACAAAATCAGTCAAGTCACCTCACATGTATATCGGCATCTGTTGTCAGATTTCAGTAGAATCAATCATAAAACAAAAGACAAAACATGCTGTCATTCATCCTCTGTTATTACTCGTTTGACTGGTCGTGGAATAAAGCTGAAATCGTTTCAAGCTCTGAGGATTACCGAAGCTCAAGCTTGATTACGGGCTGCTCTCCGGAAGACAGACATCTGTAAGACGGGCTGACAAATCAGTGCAGCCGGATGCACCCTAAGTGGAGCCCACTGACAGAGGGGAAGAGAGTGTTTATCAGGAGCTGACCTCATGATGATACATGTAAACAGAAGCTACAGAAAAACAGTTCTGAATCCACTCAAAACATATAAAATTTCTCCCACGCATTAAGATTAACCCTAGTCCTGACCCCACACATGACTTAAGGGCATTTTACACACTCAGCTTGTGATATTGCCTCCTCTCGTGTACAGTCATTTTCCTTTTGAGCAAACACAGTGACGGCTGCTTCAGCTGCAAATAAGTTGCATGAGAAAATTACTGTAAATATTGTATTCATCAGCATTGAATTTAAGTGAGAGCTAATAAAATGATCAAAAATAATCAAATTAAATGGTATATTTCATAATAAATAATTTTTTACTGGTGATTTATTGTAATTTATTGATCAATATTGGATATTTAATTGTGCGTGTACATTTAGGTTACATCTGCTGTCATGTAACAAGTATAAAACAATTAATTTTCATAATATTTATAATTATAGCTGCATCACTCTGGATAAGTCTCTGCTGAAGTGTAAAATGTATTCTACCATAGCAAGAAAATTAGTGCTGGGCAACGATTAAATCGAATTAATCGCATTCACTATAAAAGATTTTGTATAAAATATGTGTGTATACTGTGTATATTTATTATATATATACAGACACACACATACAGTATATATTGTGTATGTATTTATAGTAATATAATTTATATTATATATTAATATTTTTAATATATAAACAATTTTTTTAAAATATATACATGCATGTATATGTATTTATATGTACATAATAAATATACACAGTACACACAACATATATTACATACACAAAAACTGTTTTTTGAATACGATTAATTGCGATTAATCTGATGCAGTGTTGTACATTAGAACAAATGTCGGATAGGATTTGGTTCAATTCATCGCTGTTTCACCAGAAGATCGAGTTATGACATTTTAAATTAAAACTTACAAGGTCAAACCATTAAAAAAATACAAATAAATAGACAATGTAATGGATATGGATGAATTGTTTACAATCAGATCATGGGGGTTATACTTCAGTTACCGTTCCCCCTGTACAAAATTTAGAGAAATTCATCATATAAAAAGACAAATGTTTCTTCATAGGAAGATTGCAGTAAATAAACTGCTGGTACGATTTAATTTTGACTGTCTAGACCGAGCGCGCCTTGCCACCACAGAGACGACTCATTTAATTAGCAAAATCTGATGGGTGTCTAAGCAATTACCCGCCTTTAATTAACTACAACACTTTTAAAGAGCCAATCAAGACATTTTGAGAAAAATCACAGACTGACGAAGCAACTTTCCAGTGTGCATAGTGACCTCCATGTTATCAAGTATCCTCCTCCCACTCCTTCCCCCTGGCGTTTCTCCTTCATTTCCCATCAGCAAGTGAAGCGTAGTGTTAAAACGAGCCCTCGTGCATGCTATCCTATAATAAGAGAACCGTGGACAAAAACACCTTTGATAACGATAACAATCTCAGGTGGTATTTAACAGAAGCAGTACGACAAAACAACACATGCCTGCGGGGTGCGTGCACAAAAACATCCAGCGTTAATTATCAGGCAGGCGCACCGTAATGAGACAGTCCAAAATAAATTAGCGGGGTAACACTCGGCTCGAAAGTGTGACTCATGAACTTATGAACTTGTGAACAGGGCACGGAGAGAAGAAAAGATAATAGTATGACGGCAGGATTTTTATAGCACTCAGGTACCCTGCTGATCTCCAGTGCAGAGCTGTAAGAAAATGGGAAGAGAATGGGTGAGTTATTCTCGCTCTGTACAGCGCTGCTCTTTTCTTTAGAGGTACAGCAACTCAGCAGCTGTTTGCACAGCAATCACCCATGAGCATGTGAACACAAGACTCTACTGTACTCTCTCCACACTGAAACCAGTTAGGGACATGTTTTTGAAGGCTTCAAAGAGGAGGGAAGCATGTATGAGCAGGTCCAGATGGAACTGTGGATTTTTTTTTTTTTCACATTTTATTCACTCACTTGGAGGAATATCTGTGGAATGGACTTTTATGTGGTAAAAATAAAATAAAAACATATCTGTGTAGTACACTTTAAAATAGTACACTACTTAAATTTTTAAATTGTCAAACAGGTTCCCCCAAACGCTCTTGTGGCATGCTATTGGTCATCCACACAGACAGCCCCACCTCAAACTCAAGCTATTTGTTGAGTTAATGTTGCTGTTGTCGGGCTGTTTGAGCAATGTTTTCATAACACCATAGCAAAGGCCCTTTCAAAGGAAGTCTGTTCATTTGGCGGCCATGTTTGAAAGGCCTCCGGGCAGCTTTTTCAAGCACGACGAACTCCTGTCTATTTGAATGGGGAAATACTCACGTCACAATTCACATTTAAATAACAAAATTAACTGTCTCATAAATGCTTAAATAGCATTAAAAAGCATTTCAGTTTGGTCGATCCCATGTACATATTCAGTGACACAATGACTAAACTAAATGCCGATTGGCACTTTTATTTTAGATTTTGTGGATACTGACATGTTTGCTTAAAGATATCTGCAAATGAAGCTAGGATTAAAAAACAGTGTACTTTTTAGCTGACACTCTTGGGTGCCTTATTAAAAAGTTACCATGAATTCAAAACTGACAATTTATTTATGGAATATTGCAAAGATTATAACTAATGATTAATATCCAACATATCAAACAATTCCTGATGGACAAAATCAAGTCTAAGTACATTTGTTCTTGTATAATGAGCTATTTCAGTTGGATATATTTCACAATAGGGTAGACATTGTTTTTTTTCTGTGGAAGAAAATAATCTAAAGGGGTCATATGATGTTGCTAAAAAGAACATTATTTAGAGCATTTGGTGTAATGAAATATGTTTATGCAGTTTAAGGTTAAAAAAAAACATTATTTTCCACATGCTGTACATAATTGTTTCTCCTCTAAGCCCCTTCTCCTGAAAAGGCTTGATTTGTACAAAGCTCATCACTCTGATTGGCCAGCTATCCAGTGCATTGTTATTGGCCAAATACCTCAAGTGTGTGATGAAAATGTTACGCCCCTTAACGTAATATATGAAACTGTGTCCAACCCTAAAGGTTTAGTTCAAAAATTCTGACATTAATTACTTACCCTCTTGTCGTTCCAAACCCATAAGACCTAATTAAGATATTTTTGATGATATCAGAGAGCCACCTGTGCCTCAAAAGCAATACAACTGAAATGATCCCAGATCCAGAAAATTAGTAAAAACATCAGTAAAACAGTCCATGTGACATCAATGGCTCAACTTCTGTTTTGTGATGATACAAGAACACTTTTTTTGCACAAAGAAAACTAAAATAACAATTTACTCAAACATCCTTTTCCCGTGACTCCGCTATTTTAGATTATCACAACGCGTGCGTTCGCTTCCTTCTAGGCATAAACAACTGCAGATTATGTACACACGTGTGCTTTTAGCTGGATGTAAACAAGACTAATTATCTCAAATACACTAAAGCTTGCGTTTGCAGTGCGTTGTGATACTCTCTAAAATGGCGAAAGACGTAAGTCGGGGAGAAGAATGGTAGAATTAAATGATGTTATTTTTGTTTTCTTTGTGCAAAAAAGTATTCTGCCATCATCGCAAAACTGAAGTTGATCCACTGATGTCACATGGACCGATGTTTTTTGCTACCTTTCTGGACCTGGGATCATTTCAGTTGTGTTGCTGTCTATGGAGGGTCAGATGACTCTCTGATCTCATAAAAATTATCTTTTCTTTAAAATTTGTGTTACGAAGATGAAAGTGTTATGGGTTTGGAACGACATGAGGGTGAGTAATTAATGACAGAATTTTCATTTTTGGGTGAACTAACCATTTAAGCGCTGATTTCCAGTTGTGTCCTCTTATGTAAGCACAATGAAAGTAGTACTTTCACAACAAAACAAAGTGTCTCCAGAACATGGCGCTGGCAACAACACTACAGCAAGAATAATAGCTCCGCCTTCTTTCTTTGCGTAAACATTTGGGTGGTGTTTTAAAAAATAAACCCACACCATGACATAGAGACGTGTTTAAACAAGCCATTTTAGGGGGGCTTGGACAAGTCATAACTTTTATAAAGAATATCTACAGTATTTGTTTTGAAACTTTAATCTTTAGGGATCTTATCTATGCACTAACAGCTTGTACCACTCCAACGAGAAAGGAAAACTTGAAATCGCATCATATGAGCCCTTTAATAAGGGTCTGAAATGAAATGAGGGGGAGAATTTTCTTTTTGGGGGGGAAACTATCCCTTTAAAGAAGGAAGGTTCTCCTAACTTAATTTCAAGCCAAATTTTAATACATAAAACAAAGACGTACTGTAGACCTGTTTTTCTTGCTTTCTCACTAAGTCTCCAGCAACTTACAATCCACATTTCAAATGGCACAACACCAGAACTCCTATCCCTGACCGTCACAGGCAAAGCACAATAAACGTGGCATTTCCACACTGACCTTCAACTAACCAAAATTCACATTTGCTAATTGAAACTGGGTTACAGGGGAAGAAGTGACTTCATTTCTTTCCTCTGTAAGGCAGCACATCAACACTGTTGCTTGTGCCAACGCAAAACTGGAGGTCCAGTCTCAGTCTCTGCCAATGACAATGCAATCAGACAGTTCAGATGAGCGTGAAAACCGGACTCTTCACTTTTAATGGATTTTGGAGAAATGAGACTCTCCGACAACAACCACTGACTCAGTTATCGTAAAACTGGAGGAGACTGCAAGCAAATGCGAGGTGCCTTGATTATTTCTTTTACTGAAACTTATGTCTTTGACTTACATTCTGAAAGTACAGAGGAGAAGTTTAAATGTGAACTGGGGTTTTAAATAATTACTGTATAGTTTCACTTCCCAAAGTCATTTCCAAACTTTGGTCAGACGAACCTCTTTGACCTAAAATATTTACTTGAGATTTAAGTTAATTGCAAATGGTTCCATGACATGCAAATAGACAAATAAAATATTCTATCTTTAACGGTTTTGTTTTGATTGATTTTATTTTAGGATTATTTGTATTTTAATTTAATTTAATTTTTAAGCACATTAAATAAAGATTTATACTTCAACATATGTTTTTATATATCATATATCTTTTTTCCCCCTTAATAAAATGTTTTATTGGAATTGTGGTTAATTTAAAATATCAATAAAGTGAAGTGACTTGTGGCCAGGTATGGTGAACCATACTTGGAATTTGTGCTCTGCATTTAACCCATCCAAGTGCACACACACAGCAGTGAACACACACACACACACCGTGAACATACACCCGGAGCAGTAGGCAGCCACTGGAGCACCCGGGGCACATTGGGGGATCGGTGCCTTGCTCAAAGGTCTCACCTCAGTCGTGGTATTGAAGGTGGAGAGAGTGCTGTGTATTCACTCCCACCACCTACAATCCCTGCCAGACCTGGGACTCGAACCCACAACCTTTGGGTTACAGTAAAATAAAATGTGTCTTTAAACTGAAATGCAAAAACAATAACTGTTTTCAAACAGGTGTCTCTGAGCATCCTCCCTCTTCCATTGGTTGTCCAAACAGACAGTCCCGCCTCCAAACTCATGCTATTGTCTGAGCCAAAGCTGTTGTTGTCAGACCATTCAGAAGGCTCAAACAAATAACACAGTATTTTAACAGCATTAAAAAGCCACAGTGTTTACACCTGTGTACACTACAAATAGCTGTGGTTTTCTCTGTATGCAATTTTAACCCCCCCCCCCACACACACACACACATTTTAACTGAAATAAAATATTTTAAGACAAGTGAGGAAGGCATCATTATGTGGTATCTTTTTTTGAAACAGTATAAAATGTAGCATGATACACTCAAATCGCTTAAGTGCCTCATTGTGTAGGTGTACTGGGTATATTTTGATTGACATTTATGGCTTCACTACGACTGCACTGAGCGAGAAGCAAGCTTTAAGACCTTGAGCTCAGCACAGGAGCTGTACTTATGGTACAGGCCAACATATCCCATAAATCCAGCCAAATGCTTCTCAACAAGATTAACGCATGAATTAATACTTCACAGAAACACAATTCCCCACACAAAGCCTGTTAAGGCATAAATGGGGGGTTATTTTGAAGACAGCACCCCTCCTTTTTTCATTCCAAGGCCATATTTTTTAACACTACCAAATTAGATCGACATCAACAGTACACTAATGATGATTAATCATCCAGGATGAGAAGCTGTTCAAACTCTTGCAGGTTATCATCACTCCCAGCTGTCCTGTCTGAGTCCAGCAAAGCAACATGATGGCACCAGCCGCGGGACTGATGTTTACGCGAGGACTTTGCCAAGTGCTAAATTTATGCCCCCTCTCTAGCAGCAATAATCCTGAGTTTACACTGCACCAGCTGAATACAGAAATCTGCTGGGAGCTGAATACAGTCCAGATAGAGGTGCTATAACATTATGATCGGTCTCCAATTCATCTCTATGCATCTAGCTAGCCTATATATAAAAAAAACAAAGCCATAAAAGAGCCTCATTAACGTCAGCATCTGAACTGCAAAGCGCATTTAAACCAATACTGATCTTCATATCTGCTGCAAGTGGGACTGTGATATACAGCAACTGTAAAAAGAGAACATGCAGTTAATATAAATCATGTTGTCCTGTCACGTTACCTTGGATGTGCTGGTTCACAACACTCTCCAGCCTGTCCAGTCTCTCTATAATCCTCAGCGTTTCTCCCCTGCTGTCATCGTCAAACTTTTTTTCCTGCGTCCTTCCTGCAACTTTGACGTTTCCGTTATTAGACACATAATTGGTGATCCACCCGACGTAGAGCAGACACAAAATATTGGTCATGCCGCTTAAAATCACGCACGTGGACACCAAAGTTTTGGTTCTCCTCGTGCATGCCATCGCAACATCCCCACGTGCGCAGCGCGCGCAGAAACAAGCACAAATCCTCTACGCGTTTGGCGGCGCTTCTGCTCTCATACAGCCGGGCGAAATGATCTCCCGTATAGCGTTTCGGTTCTCCGGCACATTTTATGTGACAGGGAGCTGCAGCTGTTCGGATCTGTGCGGATCTCTCTCGCGCTTGTCCGCGCTCTTTGACAGCGGGTTTACTGCTCGGCAGCACGCGCGCGCGGCGTCAGCACCAGAAGGACACGCGCTGCTGTTGACAGCCAATGAAGTTCAGCAGCATTAATGGTTAACATTGGATATCAAGTGGGGGATACCAAATTGTTTACTGCACAAACATGTTGTTTTCCAAACTTGGAAATGTCTTGGTGTTTTGCTAATTTGTAATTGCTTAATCTGGTTAGCTTCTTCCAGGAGCCAAAACGATTGGACGTTGAAAACAACAGATAGGAAATGTTTTCTCCTCGCTTTTAAAAACGGTAGATCTTATTGTTTTGAAATCTAACTATTAAAAATTAATATTTATTCTATTTTCACTTTAACAAGTTTAACACGTTGATGTGGTCTACAATAATGTCTGTCAAATTCAATTATCCTCATTTGAGGAATTTTCTAGTGCTCTCAAACGATTAATCACATCCAAAATAAACCTTTTCGTTTATGTAATATAATAGATGTGTGTGTACTGTGAATTATTATGCACATGTAATTTCACACAAATACAGTATGCATGTGTATGTGTATATATATATATATATTTATTTATAGCCTATATATATATATATACTTACACACACACATATATTATGTCAGCAAAAACCTTTATTTTGGATTTAGTCAATTAGTCATTTGACAGCACTAGAAGTTTCTTGGCAAATATGCAATTAAATTATTAGCATATGATGTAATAATTTAATTAAAATTCCAGTTGGTTACAGACCTAAAGACTAAATTGTTATTTGCTACTTATATGTTTGTAGTATTTATCATTGTTTTCGCTGCTTTCCATGCCGACCTGCATTTTTGGATCCTAAGAAGTCAGTTGAGAACCACTAGTTTGATTCACACCCCATCTGCTCCAAACTACAGCAGTGATTATTTTTAACAGTTGTGATCTTATGTAAATAAAATCACAAATTAAATGAACTCCCTGACAAAACCCAAGCATTCGAATTCAAATCAGCATGAACTCACAAACTGATCTTATTTACTTTATTAATACACATTCCTGAGCTTGTGCAGAATTCATCTTTACAAAGTTATTCCAAAATTTAAAATAATAGTTGTTTCTGCTGCTTTTCTGATGACATACCTGGAGAAAGCTAACCATTTGCATTCCTATTCATCTCTGTGGCACTTCTAACACTCCATTTCTACCACTTCTTTTTGCTCACAGGAACCAAACCTTGATGATGTGAGGATACTTTTCACACCACGTGACTCTATTGTGGTATGTAACAGCAACTTTTCACAATCCAGTCAATTCCAGATGAATAAATTCAAGCCTAGTCCTGCATTATTTCTAGAATACCATTCAAATACATTAGATTACATATAGGTAAAATGGGTTGGAACAGCATTTTACGTTCACTTCAAAGTTATTAAATAATTACAAAATATTCAGGGAAGATACTGTATAATGATGCAAACTTGACGTAATTGCTTAATAGTAGTTACACAGCAGTTTGTGTTTTACTGTATTAAATATTATCTGACAATTTAACATTTAAGGGAGATTAAAGGCTTTTTAACAAAAGATGTGACTATAGTTTAAATATTTTAAAGATTTCTGTTTGAAGACAAGGACGACCTAATATCCTTCTCTTTTATGTCCTCTTAAATGGTGAGATTGTACCTCAAATGAAAGCATGCAATCGAATTCAAAGATGATCCTCATCAGCCTACCCACTCCATTCAGGGCTTTCAGGGTGATCAAGCGAGGAGAAAAAAGCATCAGAGAAACATTTCGTTAACAGATGGAGTCAAGAGCAAACTACCCTGAGGCGCTGGCTTTGATCTTTGTCTTTGGCATGCCAACTTACTCTTTCACCTGTTTAGTTTACCCAAATGTACGCAGAGACACCAGCAGGGCCACCGCTGCATGAAATGATGCATGAAATATGAATGGACACTGAAATATTAAAGGACAGAGAATTTCTCTGTAGAGACCAAGGCCTGTAATTACTTCAAAAAACATAGAGGATCTAGACCTAAGGTCTATGAATGATTGATCTTAAAAGAGAAAATGCCACAGTTCAGTTCAGATTTAATAAGGGGTTTGGTAAAAAAAAAAATTATAATAATAATGTGAGAACTTACGAGTTCTTGCAGTGAAAGTCTGTATCTTCTTGGAGATGTGAAGACCTGGAGACTTTATTTAAAATATGCTACTTTACCTGCTGAAATAATCGCATTGCTTTAGAGAGCACCTCTGTTTTTTGAATTGCTAGTTTTGTTTTACACTAAAATTATCTCGACAATTCTTAAAGCAAGACAAATGTACTCTGCACCACCTGGTTACCGACACATCCAGCCGTCTCTTTCCATGGCAATGTATTTAAGCATGGAGCTTATGACTCAGCTATGCATAAGATCAATGAGACAGAATACGCTCCGTTCTGTCTGCCACAGCCCCCACTGCAGTGAGATATTATTGGGCTGTAATTTAAACTGAGAGGTCTAGGGTATATCGGCTATGTAACAGAAGGAAGGAGACGCTGCCTGGAATATCAATAGCAATGGTGGTTCTTGCCCAGAAGAGCAATGTGAAATTTCCTTAATCAGAATCCGTAGTCCTGATGCAGAGCATGCGACGGTGCATTAATCTGATTGCTTTTCAACAGAACCTAGTTGACCTACTTGGTGAATGCTGAAACATGTGGAGGATTATGGTTATGCAAATGCACATATACCGAGGATTGTTTGGGAGTTAAAAGCAACAAATTAGTTGATGCTTGGATATTATTACAGAATAGGAATAGTGCACCAGTGTTTTCAGTTGCACCAACTCACTAAACTACTTTTTTTCAGTAGCTGAGTTGTTTTCAAAATGATGTCAATTTTCCAGAAAGCAACCGTGTAATAGGTTTGAATCAAAAACATCTGTTTTGTGAGAGTATTTTACAAAGAATTTCAAATGAATTATTGGGTATTTCTAAAAAAAAAGGGTTAGATTCATCCTCACAGAAAATCTGGGCTGAAGCACAAGTGGCATAAAAATGCTGCAGTTTTATGTTTCAAACACATATGGTATTTTCACCAACAAAAAATGGTTTTAAGTCTGTGATTTCTATCTCTGATCATCATCCAGTCTGGAATGACATGAAGTAACAGAACAAACTGAGACAGACTAAATCCAGAAGAACTGTGGCAACGTCTCCAA
>JAUMHE010000041.1:873958-889524 GCA_032359235.1 Enteromius mattozi | reverse complement strand
CATACATACACACACACATAATTCCTTAATTTGATATAACAATAATAGTGTGTAACATATAAAATATACGAAATATAAAATATATTCAAAATTAACTGTTAGCAGATCTGTTACCAAAAATCTAAGTAGTATTGAGATTGCATGCACCAATTAAAAAATTGTAAAAAAAAATATTACATTCTCCATATTATATTATATTAATTAATATTAATAAGCACCCTGAACCATTATAAAATGATGCTGCAGCTTAAGTGCTTTTTAAAGGTAATGTAACATTTTTTTTTTTACATTTCTGGCAAGTTGGAGAACGCTCAAAGCGAGAAAACACATGCATGGCAGATGCACAAACGCACACTATCAGCAATGAAACACAGCCTCACAATCTGTAAGCTACATCTGCATGCCAACATTTTTAAAATGCCTTACTCTGAGTCATGCAGCACTATCCAGACCACTATATGAAAACATGACAGTTGCCTAACGCAGCATTTAATCTATACAAGTCTCACGACAAATGTCCAGGGATGGACAAGCTGCTCAAATGATCTGCAATGTAGATCTTCACACACTTAATTTGCAATAAAGCGTATTTAAGAAGATTTTTATTATTTTTTTTTTTTAATCCAGGCTTTATTTGAAGGCACATAAGTACATTTACGACATATTTCAGACTTCAGAATTATACTAGACTTTCAAACTTCATTTGGGTTTGTATTGAAGTACCTGTGACGGATTGAGGTGAGTTGCGGAACATCTCGTAAAATTTAGAGAGGTAGAGCACCATAATGAGCTTGTCTGGCCCTCGTTCGGCATTCATTTCCTTTCCTGTGGTGACCGGCTGGATGCCAAACTCCCGCTCTGCCATGTCAAATGCTAACTGGTTGTTTTTAGCGCAGTCTGCCTCATTCAGAGAATCAAAATCACTGGAGAGATCAAGAAGAAACCACAGAAGTGAGATTCACAAACAGATCAAATGAGAAAAAAAATGAAAAAAAAAAATCTTATCAGGTCTGGATGCCATTCCATTGCACTGAGATCCTGTGTTTCACGCAGTCTGTATCCTTAGTGATGCATAATATTTATCGAATCATCACAGTGTGATGACTGGACACGCTGATTTATGGCAAATAACATCTCACCGACACATTTTCTTTTACATCCTTTAGAAACAGCAAGATTTATGACACGAAGTGTGAAAATTATGATGTAATTGCCGATGTAAATTATAAATGTAACCTCTTCCTCTTTTTTTGTCAATTAAAAATTTTACTTCCGTATTGGTTCCTTTTAAAATAATCATCTTATTAAAGTGAACTGAACTACTTTCACTAAGCTGCAGGGAAAGTAAAGTTGAAATGTCGAAGCTATTGTTCTTTAATACAAGCAAACAACTTGTTTTGATGGTTTAGGGAAGGAGGTACTGCCACGTGTGTGAGATCAAAGAGCCGCCAAATAATGGTGCATTTGTCAAACCGTACATGGCTGTGATCATGGGACCGAATGATAGCCGTTTTGTGTGTTATGTATCGCTCACATGAGGTCTGGCCGCTGGCGGTGAATGAGGGCACACAGGGCCAGGCCGCTCCTCCAGGAGGTCGTAAGGTCGCTCACATCCACTCCCCTGTAACCCTGGGTCTGCTTCTGACACCACAGCAGCAGCCGGCTGGGACGCACCTCGGACTCTGAAAACAATACACACTATCATTAGGAGCTTCACAGGGATTCGGTTTTTAATTATGAAGCTGGTAATCAAACATGCATGTATTCAGAGACAGATCAAATTTAGAATGTTGACTCTTTATAATACCTTAAAAAATATTTAGGGAATAATAAACTTTCTATTCATCAAAGAATCCTGAAAGAAGTAGGACAGTTTCCACAAAAATATTAGGCAACACAACTGTTTTAAAAATATATATCAATTACAAAATAACATTACAACAGTAATTTTAAATTGTAATATTTCACAATATTATTTTTTATAGTTTATAGTTTTTAATAGATCAAATACATGCAGCCTTCGTGAACAGAAAAAACTTTTGAGCAACACTTGGTTATATACATTTAGTACCTTTATTTACTGTGCATTGTTTCAAAGTGCACTCTGTAATTTAGAAATATGGTCAATAAATAAATAAAGACTTGTATTACCCTAAATGGGTGCGTGTGTAATGTAGTTGTCTAATAAACCTGCCATTAAATAATATATTGGCTCTGTGACAAATTGCTTTTGTGAGTTGCACTAGTGTCTGCTAAATGTGTTTGTGTATACACACACACATATATATACTGTACATAGTGTGAGTGATACACACACTTTTGTTGACCCTTTCCGTCATGTAACATGACCCTTTTGATTGAGTAGAGGGTGTGGAAATTATTGTTCCTGTGAGGCCTTATCCAGGTGAGCCAGTATAAAACAAATATGGATCTTGTGCCATCACTACATCCTATTTTTCAGTTATAGAAAAATTAAACAATGAAATTTTTGTTTAAAAGTTAGTTTGAGTAAAAATATGACACTAACCCTATATTGTATTTATAAAACAAGTTTTATAAAGTGCTTTTGTGTCAACAGTAGCACAATCAATGGGAATAATTACCTGATATTGCTCTCTTTTTCCATCAATTTAAAGTGGAAGTGCAGAAATAAGACAAAATTGCAAGTTGTTGCAAACCAAATGATTCTTGTGACTACAGTCCCTGAAAGGACTGTTTCAAAAAGAGAACCAGGCAGTCAAATTTGCTGCCATCTTGTAAGACACACACTTCTGAATCTACCTCGTCTGGAGATGTTTATAGATCTCCGTGTGGATCCATTGCGCTCAAGAGAACTCAAGTCCTGTTCGCCGTTAATGTACAGATGCCGTATCTGAGACAGAATGTTTAGCATTTAGAGGAGGGAGACAGATGCATACAAATCTATATATGTATATTGATAGTGTGTAGTCTCACCTGATGTGGTCGTACGCAAGTGGAGTTGAGGTTGGGGTAACGTGTGGCTGGGTCTATGGTGTACTGCTCAATGTTTTTTGAGATGTTTTCTGCAGTCGTCTGAGGCAGCAGCCTGTAGATGCTCTCCCTATGATAAACAAAGAGGACATTGGGTCAAGACAAACAAATTAAATTATTAAAAAACATGACCAAATGTGTTCATTGGTTGATGGAGCATGTTCGCACCTCTCTGACAGAAGATCAAGAGGCCCTTTGCCCTGAGCCCAACCCTTTATCATCCACGCTGTGTCAAAGGCAGCCAGAAACCCTCGAGCACATCCTGTACCCATGGGCCAGAAAGGCTGGAGTCCAATGAAACAGAGAGAAAACACTGCATGTTTACAGGCTACTCTAAACAAAACACTGTACAGTGAAGTGGCATGTTGAAATAATCAGGAATATTTAAACTTAAAGTAAACTATCTTTTCCTGTGTTTAATTGAAACATACTGTGGGGTCAAAGTTTCCAAAATAATGTTTGAAAATCAAATATTTTTAAACCACAAAATAAATGGATATTTAGGAATATTTAAACTTTAAAAAAAAAGAAAAAATAACGTTTAAAATGAACAAATTATTTCATTTTTATGCAGCTTAAGAGGAAAGCAAAGGATATCCTAACATTCATGTTTTACTCTAATTGCTATGATAACATACAATACATAATTCATTCAGATATATGATAATACTGTAAATTTTTTAAAATCCCAATTAAATTAGAAAAACTGATCAAATTAAAAATTAAACTATACACCTACTTCCAGCAGACTGTCTCCAACCAGTGCCACCAGCAGCTGATGACCGCTCTTTTCTCTCACCAGAGCGGCGTTCTCCGAGGCGTACATGCAGGTGAAGTCAAACATAGCTACATCTGGCTGGCCGTAGTGGTTAATGGCGTAATCCAAAGAAGGAAGCTGGTAGTTTGTACCAAAATCTGCGGCCTCACGGGCATAAGAGAGCAAAGCTTCTTGGTTTACGTTGTCGCTCGCCAACAGCCGCTCAGTCTCAATATAGTCCTGGGAAAAACAGAGCAAATAAATATTTTTAAGTAATACTTATTTTTTCATTTAAAAATATCTATTGTATTTGTGTGTGTGTGTTACATATATATATATACATTATATATATATATATATATATATATATATACACACACATATATATACACACATACATAGACACATACACTTATATGTATTTATTTTTTATTTTTATTGAATTTTTTATTTAATTTTATATTATTATTATTATTATTATTATTATTATTGCATTAAATTTTTTTCTTTTTCATTTAATTAAAAAATACTAAATACATTTTAGGACCACAGTGATAACTGAGATCAGTGTTAGGTGCACGTGCAGGATGTTAATCACAAGCAATCCTATCAAGTCAAAACAATACAGCAAATTTGAATGCCACAAGCAGCTTAAAGTTAAGTGGATTGCACAACAGCAGCATCATCATCATTATTATTATTATGTGGGAGTGATGATCCAGGTTTTTACAGTCTCCACTGTGAGTACTAAAGCCGCTCTTCAAGGGCGTGTGAATTTAAAACCCCAGACAAACTCCAAACACTCAAAGAGCTTCAGCTGCTCTAATGCTTTCAGAGAGTAAAATACTTTGTAATGTCTATCATATGATGATTAATACATTCGCCATGCTTGTTTTTACATGTTTTCAAATTAAGCTTCGACTAGTTAATAAAGTTCAACTTGAATCCTACCCTTGCTGCTAAAAGAAATGTCAATTAAAACTAAATAGATGAAACTAAACTAAAAGTTAAATAACACTAAAGATCACTACAACAATTGATGCATGCTTTACAAACGAATATACAAATCTATAATTACTTGGTATTATTCAAACATTTACTCACATTGATGATTACACCCTTGTCGAGCAAGCTCTGTTTCTTTGCAGTCATGACAAAGTAGTGTGTGTTGTCCTTGTAATAGACAATGTTTTCCAAATCAATGCCTGTACAAAAGATAAATGAGGTCCATTAGCATGATTGTGCCACTGTTTTGTTGCTGGTCTTGTACACAATGAATTAAGCTCTATTAATAACTTTGATGAGGGCATCATGGCATCTGCTTCAGAAGATGATTACAATGCAGTTTTGCTCACTTTAAGGAGTGGAACCATTACAAACTATACTAATAATGTGTCAGAATTTGTATTATGCAATTTGTACATTAAGGAACGTGTCATGGTTTTTAAAGAATGCAGATTTCGTTTCAGTCATGCAGGAGCTTCGGCACACCTGTCTCCTCCTTGAGCTCCAAGAAGAACTTCTGATTGAAGATGAAGGCCACTCCACTGATCTCCTCCACTTTGGCCTCAGCTGTCGTGTTGCGATTGACAAAGTTTGCAGTGATGGCGATGGCTAGTTTCCCTCGGAACTCCTTTCTCTTGAAGCCTGAAGTAGACGGTAACATGATGCTTCATATTCATGCTTTTCATTTAGTGTTGGTTGCAAACAAAAGCATCCCTCTTATTTTTTCCTCACGTTTGTTTATAACACATACAATGCACCTCCAGACTGCTAATGGCAAACACAATTTGGCAGGTAATGTTTGCATTATAAACATGATTAATACCTCAAATCATGCATTTTGTGAGTGCTATTTTATACACACACACATTATATATTTTGAAAATATTTACATGTATATACATAAATATTTAATATATAAAAAACTTTTTCTAAAATATATACATGCATGTGTTTGTACTATATATACATAATAAATATGCACAGTATACGCACATGTATTATGTAAACAAAAACTTTTTTTTGGATTCAATTAATCATAATATAATATAATATATCAAATTTTATTTTTAATTTAAAGATAAGATGCAAGGTGCTTTAAAACAGTCAACAGTTGTTGTTTTGTTTAATCAATAGATAACGTAATTGCTAAGGCAGCATATATTTGCAAAAATAAAAGTGCAAGACCTTTCAGGCCACGTTGTCCTGAGCAAAACAAAAGCGCTTTCACAACAACAAATTACACAATACAGTCTTTGCACCTTTCTGTGTGATAAAAGCAACATAATATCTTTTCTTTTCATGGTGGCACTTACACAACAAGTGTTTGTTTACTACCAGTATCCCAAATAAAAACATTTCATGTGTCAAGTCTGGGTGTAATTCAGCGCAGCATGGTTCAAAGGTTTCTTGTTCTAACTTGGAGAGCCAATTTAAGTCTGATCTAGGATCTGCCTTTCTGCTCGATGTCTGTGAACTCCACTAACTGTGTCAGCAGGAAGCAATGAAAGCAGTCCCGCTCCACCCCTGCTGTAGTGAGTTAACAAACTTCCTGTCAAACGCAAAGAGCTGACCCGTGTTCTCAAGGAACGGGAGACTGAATGTAGGACACAGAGTTTTTGTAAATTGGAGTCACTGGGGCAATTTTCTTGACTCAGTGAGCATGTTAAAGCCTTTTAACAGGTTTATTATGCTTGAGAGAGCCAAATCTCATAAGATGAAAAGATTCCAGGCTAAATATGTGACATTTGCACAGTGTTTTTTTTTTCCTGATACAGTGTTCTAAGGTGCTAGCTTGGTAAATGATGTCTGGCAAACAAAACCCAAAAATATACCATAACATGCTTAAAGGAGACAAAGTGGGCACAATTAATCTTCAGATTAATGTAGAAACAACTAGGAGCATATTTCTTAATATTTGTTTAGTGGCATCGTTTATGACTTAACACTAATACCAATATTATGGATGTCTCTACGAAATATTTTTTTTCTCTAATGTTTAACCATTGATAAAACCATTTAACGCTACAGTATAATTGAGAGCTATCAGTTTTAACACTTAATAGACAACTTCTAATTTAAGTGAATTTACAAAAATCTTCACATAAACTTATTATATAATAAATGTTATATTTAGCTACCGGTGCCCTTCAACATTTGTTTGTTTAGAAGATATGATCATTTCATTGCAAACGGAGTTCCTTCATTTACAAGAGGATAAGTTAAGATGAACACATAACACATAATTAACTTCAAATAATTTATGGACACAGAAAACGCCTCCATTTCAAACCCAAGCTATTTGGAAACTATGTAGGGTGAAATGAAAAATGTTTAGTTTTATATAAACTGCGTAAACATTTGCTTACCATCAAGAGTGCTCCTCCTCCCATCTGCTCCAATGATCACGTCAAACGCATAGTCAGAGACGGGGTGATCGGCCGGCCGGACCGCCGCCCTCCATCCAGGCCCTGGAATGAAGACAACAGGTCAAAGAGGCTCAAACGAAAACAAAATAACTTGGCCTTTCTTTTGTTTACGGCAGCTTTAAAAGTACAGCCAGCTCAGTGTGTTAAGCCACCAGGGAAAAAAGCTTACTTGTTTCTGGAAACACAACCTTCATGTTCCATTCATGTGTGACGCCTCTATAATTTGACATACTGTAAGGCCAACGATGCTCTTTTGACCAGCAATGCATAGCGGGAGAGGTGTTATAGACCCTAACGACCCCTGACTTTATATATAGTACAGAACTCAGGGTTTATCATTTGCCCAATGCAGACTGGTGAGTGCCATTGACGTGGAGGAACGACACAAACCTTCTCGGTATCAGTCGTGTGTGTGCGTCAAGGGTACATAGTGGGAAGGTGTCAGTTTTCATGATCTGGTTTAGCCCAGCTTTTCCTTCCATAAATCCATTAGGATCTTGAAGTAGGAAGTTACAACAATCCCTGAGCACACTGACATTCAACCAATGTTAAGCCCACTATAGGTGTTAAAATGACACTTTTAAAGAGAAAACGATGAGCATTTTCTAACTACCTTTTTAAATAGCCCAGAGCATAAACAGAGTAGATAAATTTGAAAACCGGTTCACAGCTTCTTTCTGTTTGTGATCTCATTCCTAGACATACTGTCCTGAGTGTGTGTGGGGGTATGTGTGTAGGGCGACTGGCAAAAGGGTGTGTAAATCTGCCAAGAAATTACATAAGATGAAAGGTAATGATTACACAACCCTTTCCAGACCACATGAGGTGTAAAGAAAACAGGTGACAGGATGTCTTGGACATATTTATAGTTAATTTATGGCTGTGTGGGATTATATGATGCTGATGACTGTGTGATCCACGCGTCTCAGGTCTGTCAGGGTGTATTGTGGACAGTAAATGTAGTCTTTATGATGATTTGCCAATTACCATCAGTGCCTTGGTCGTCAGGCGGCTCAAGAAGCTTGGCAAACTCCACGTTGACGTGCACTTCAACCCCAACAATGAGAGCAATCTTTAACAGCATGAGTTGCAGCTGACGAATACCTGAAAGTAGAAGAAAGTCACCATCGGTTCCACTAGAAAGGAAATGCATTTGTACTGTTCATTTGTCATGTACTATTACTGAGGATGTCTTGGTGTTGGACACAAGGCCGTTATAATATTGTTGATATTGTGTTTGTGAGCTTGAATCAAATGTGATGAGATTGAAAACAGGGTGAAATTATATAATAAAATAAAAAATAAAATAAATCCCAAAAAAGCAGCACAGAAGAAAAAAAGAAAAAGCACAAATAAAGCCACAAAAATAAATAAAACAAACACATCTTTCTGTTGTGCTGTCTTATTGGCTAAAAAAAAAATATATATCACAAAAAAAAATTGACAGGACATATACTAATAAAAAAAAAATAAGGAAAAAAAAATAAAATAAAAAAAATAAAAAACACCACCACTGCTGCACTGTTTTAACGGCTGCTTGCAAAATCATACAGCATGACCAATGCAGTCTGATTCATAAACAACTGAGAGTCACAAGTTATTAGTTCAATTTTTTATGCACGTATGTATATCCACATTGTGAAGCATGAACAAATCAGACATCAGACAGCAGCCAGTACTTTTAAAGAGATAAGCATGGAAAAACACATTTGCATAATCCCAGCTACTCTAAAAGTTTTACATCTCTTTTGGTTGGGTTGGACTGGTCCTATCTCAGGGACAATAAAGAGGAACATATCAGACTTACAATAGGTTCAGCTGGCAGAGCTTGAAAGAAAAAGAACATCAGCGTGGCAAATATGCAAGCTCATTTGCAAATCCCTGCATGTGATTGCAACATCTGATGAAACCATATCTTGTTTTCCTGTTATGGTATCTCACTATGACTAGAAGGGAAATCAGTGAAGAGTATCTGTAACTAAATTTTGGTTTCTGGTTAGAATGAAAACAAATTTGACCTACTGATGTGGTCTATAGACCCAGCACAGAACTTTCCATAGAACTTCTTGGCTCCAAGGTCTCTGAGGTCTTGGATGGTGTAAGGCCAAAGGTGCAGGACATTGTTCCTGGAGAAGGTGTCTCTTTTTTCAATCACCACCACCTTGGCACCAAGCAAAGCCAGCTCTATGGCAGTCCGAAAGCCACAGGGACCGCCACCAATAATGAGACACTGTGGAAACAAACAAGTTTGGCATATTTGAATGATGCATTTTTTGTAGACCATCTACAAGTGGAAGAAAAAACTCGCTCCAAACACATCAAGATCCTGACCAATCAAAACCAATTTGTGCATGCCCATTCTTCTGGCACAATCAAATGGTATGATTTCACCTCTCCATTTGTAACTTTAAACCCAATCCAAGCAAGTTTAAACACAAGCCAGGACTGGGTAACGTCTCTACTTGTCTCTTTCAACAAAGCAGGGATTATGACTAGTTTCTGAGAAAAACATGACAAGTGTTACGTTTATTTGATCTAATACAGCGTACAAACTCACACATCCATAAAAGGCTGGTTCAAAAGTGGTCATAAAATGGCAAAACCACTTTAAATCACACTTTTATTACCTGTCATTAGATGGCAAGGGCGTGTAACAGTGAGGAGAGAAGACGATACTGAACACAATTGCTGCACTAACCTGGTGGTGTTTATATGGAAAGATGGTTTCAAAGTTTTGGCTTTGGGAAATCTAATAGTTTGATCATTTACATGTGCACATATGGCAATCATTTTCACATTAGAAGTGTTTGAACAAGGTGCGTTTATAAAATGGGCTTTAAGCTTAAATATGCAATTAATATATTTAAAGAGATAGTTCACACAAAACTGAAAACTGGGTCATTAATTACTTACCCTCACGTTGTTCCAAACCCGTAAGACCTTCGATTATTATGTATAGACAGCAACACAACTACCACGTTCAAGGCCTAGCTTCGACAGACACAGAAGAGAAGAAATTGTTGAATAAAGTTGATATATGTATTTTGACAGCAACACAACTACCACGTTCAAGGCCTAGCTTCGACAGACACAGAAGAGAAGAAATTGTTGAATAAAGTTGATATATGTATTTTCTTTTTGCACAGAAATTATTCTTGTAGCTTCAGAACATTAAGGTTGAAGCCCTGATGTCACATGGACTATTTTAACAATGTCCTTACTACATTTTTGGGTCATGAATGAGGTAGTTGTGTTGGGTAAGGGTCAGAAACCTCTGAGATTTGTACTCTGAAGATGAACAGAGGTCTTACGGGTTTGAAACAACATGAGGGGGAACTGTCCCTTTAAGAGGAATTGATTTTTCAGTTCAACAATTCGGGAATGTTCTCCTTTGCACATTAACAACTTCTGTTTTGTGCAACCAACCAAACTGCTTTTACAGGAACTGCAATTTCTGCCATTATTCTTTATCTTAATGTTTGACTGATGATCCCAATTTCCTGTGAGATGAGTCAGTGTGCCTATACTTCCTGTTCCAGACATGATCCCTGGAGGAAACGCTTTACTCTCAGCTTCAGACACCACTTTGGGCTTCAGTCTCTTTACATTACTACTTTTGAGGACATTCAAAAAAGCGTTTCTGTGCCACTGCAATGCTAAAGCATCTGACCTGCATTCAAAAGCCAAGCTTAAGGATTAATCTTACTGGCTTCAAGAATGGAAGACCAGCGGCATGGAGCAATCTGAAAATGAAGCACATCTGGGAACTCCGATTATCAACAACAAACTGGATTTAGGTCTCTATTTATTACAAATCTTGCTCTCCGCATCCATATAAAACACGAAAAAGTTTGGTGCCAATGATGTCATGATATTGTGACATCAAGACAAGACCAAACATCATTTGCATATCTGCACAGTATTAATGACACAAGTTGTATAAACCCTTTGATTTGCTTTTTTTGTCTATTTGGAACTTGAGAGCCCAAACTCATTTATTCCTTCTTTCCGAGTTTCCATTTTTGAGTGAACTCTTCCTTTAATAGTGTTGTTGTGAAATAAAAACCACCAAATTTGTGCGAGGTAAACCTTAAGCACACAATGCAAACCTATGCAAACAAACTACGACTTGCTCCTCAACAAAAATAACAGCAACTATCGTAGCATAGACAGAGTTAAAACACTAGAAATAAATAGCTAAAGTCCCAGAGATTAGCATTTAATCCTCTTAAACTGACACTTAACTGCAAAACAAATATTCCTTAAGGTTTCCAATTATTTCAACACCTTATCGAGCTCAAATGAGGTCAATAAGTCCACAGGCAAAACCAGTATGCAAAATGCGCTAAGCACAATCTCAACACATCTGCTAAGTCAAGTGACCTGAGATTGACTCTTCCATTGACTGCTCACAAAACACCTACAGAATAACGCAGTGGTCTAGTTAATGCATAGCAGCTTTTGAGCTTAGAACTAAACAAAGACGACTTATTTTCCCAAGCCAACACAATAATACCAGCCCTAACACTTGCTAGCATGCAGCCTCCACAAAAAGTAAGCCCAGATTAGCATGGTATGGCACTCCAACATTGAGATCATGCCATTCTCATGAGTTAAAGCTACATTACAGAATCACTCTGAGGAGGAAAATCATTTGTATGGGATTTCAGTGGCGTATTTCTACAACCAAGCCATTGCTAACGCTAACATGACTATTCAGATCTCTTAAAGGCCATCTCTAGAGGTAAAATCTATTCTAAATGAGCTCTAGAAACCCTGACCCTCGTAACCTTTGACCCTTCAAGTCTAACGGTCGACTGCAGTGGAAAAATGGCTAAAACTAAATGCTGCTGATCCTCATTTCCCGTTTCATTTTATAAATAGAAAGTACACAAGATGCAGTGCCAAAACAGTCATCGCAACAGCGATCTCAGACGTTTTTAATCAGGAAAAAGTGATTTGACTAACAAATATGGATATGAAAATTAGTTGTTGTTGGTGCTATTTAAATTCTCTTTAGTTATGCAGCAAATAGTGACATTTTAAGCCAAAAGAATCACATAAATGTACAAACTGACAAGTTTGTCACCTTATACAACATCAGTTAGGGCCTTTAAAGCACCTTTATTTAAAGATTTTTGTTTCCTCTATGAAGTGTGAGAGTTTAAGTGCATGTCTAGAGCTCTACAGACTTACTCTGGTGTCCACGCAGGCTTTGGCCTTACTGTATTCCTTGTGGCTCGCTCTCTTGTCCAGTTTCCCCCAGAGGCCTTTGGCCTTCCAGTAGGTAATGGCTGCTTTCAGGCTGCTGTAGAAGCCTCTGTGGTCGGAGGGGTTCAGCTCCAGCTGCCTGCAGAGGACGCTGAAGGCCTGCAGGGTGCCTTTACAGGTAGTAGCCTGCACAAAGTTCTCAAACAGCTGGCCGGCCTGAGACGTACGCTCGTCCTCCGTCTCCCCCATCCTTCCTCTTTTGACTCACTCTTTCCCTCTCTGGACAGGGGATTCAGTCAGTGGTTGGTTGGTGCTGGCATTCTTTTTCAAGACTGGGGAAAGAAAAGGAAGAGAGGGCTTTATTTGTTTCTACACGGGCACCAAAGTGTCATAAATTTCATGATCTGCAATCAACCGTCCGTATGCGGGAAAAAAAAATCCTATATATGGGTATACAGTGCGATGAAATGACTAAAAATGGTAGGCAGCTCACATTGTGTAAATTAATTTATTGCTTTAGGGCTCTGATTGCAGCCCGTCAATGCTGTTTGTATATAAAGGTCAATTATATCAATAAAACTGCAATGTCCTTACAAGAATTAGGGATATACACATCTACATAATTTTATAAAAGCAGGGAGTTACTGGGAATAAATTGTGAAAATTGAAATGATAAAATTTTTTTTAAAAAATACATTCACCAGATAATTTGGCATAACTCATAAATACAATAAATAATAAAATAGCTATATTTAAAATGAAAAAATTAAAGCACAAGAAAATACAGTAAAACAGGTAAATAATACAAATACATAAAAGTAAGCAACAACAAAAAACCTAATTAAAGTAATTTTAACAATTTGCTTTTTCTGTTTTGTTGTTGTTTTACATATACATATTTATTTTACCTTTTTTTTTCTATTAAATGTGATGTCCCATATATGGTGGTGTCCCATAATATCATATTTGGAGTCAAATAAAGTATAATAAAAATTACAATTAAATAAAAAAAGAAAAACAAAACAACACACACCAAAAAAAATTATTAATTAATTAAAATATCATCAGCTGGAAAAAAGTAAACAAATACCCAGTAGCAATGTACATGTCAATCTGGACCTACAGACAATGCCTTGGTAAAAACAGTGCATTCTGTCCTGAAATACTGCTGGTAAATTTAAGGAATATGCTCTAGATTTTTAGCTGAGTGACACAAAAACACTTGGCGCGGTGCTGTAAAATAGGCCAGAAGAGTCACGTTAACTCAGAGTCGAGTGCTTGATAGGATTAATGCATGCAGAGCAAACGGGACAGAACAAAGTAATGTTTAACGAGAATCAGGACACCAAGTTTGGCCCAGTTGTAGACAACCTGTGAGCCAGAAAACATTTTCTGCCAGCACATTCTTAAAAGAAAAAATTCCCAGAAGAAGAGTGCAAATAGGATAGATATGACAATATCATGCATTTCACAAAGCGTCCTTCAGATTAATGGGTCGAGGAAATCAATTCGTCTTCCAGTTGCAAACGAAGAGCTGATTTGGGAGTGAAACCAGAGCACAGTGATATGTGAATGATTTGAATGGGTGCCGGAGGTCATCTGAACGAGTGAGCAGACTTGTCGAAAGCTGGAGCCCAAAAGCAGTCCTGCATCTTTCTCTCCATTAACACTCCTGAGGGTCCCTTGAGTCTCAGCAGCCTAATCAAATCTGGCAGCTGGCAAGACCTTCTCATTTATCTGCAGGGTGGCATTAGCTGCTCTCTCCTGATTCATTTGTGCAGCCACTGTTTGTTATCCTCTAGCATCAAAAGCACACATAAAAATATAGCATGACCTAAATTCCCAGCCCTTGAATTCTCCAAGGAGAGCAGCGAGTTTTTACATGTCACCAATGGTCAACGCAGCCAGTGCAGTGTGGGAAAGTTATCATTGCTAAATTTAACCATGCTAAAAAGGCAGTAGGGGATATTTCTTAAAGCAAGACGTGCCAGGAAAGTTGTCCTGGCACAAAATCATAATAAAACAACAAGACGGGCCTCATTTAGAAGCTCAAATCACATTGTGTCTCTAAGAACAGCCACTCGACAGATGCCACAACTGCAAGCAAGGGAATTCAAGTTAACACCCTTTGCCGTTGCCTACAAAGATATTTTTCAACATGATCATGCACATTTGTCCATCCCGTCTATCATTAATAGTCATTGAAGACTAGCTTAAGCTAATGTCACACTGATCGCCAAGCAAATTGACTCCGACAGCTCAGACCTGCAGTCTTTCAGCGGAAAGGTCGTGACAGATCTTTCTGCAGGAGCTTCAGCTTTGGGAAACCATCAAAGGGTTCAAAAGCGTCCCAGTGGATTCAGCAGAAAGCGGCACCACTTCAAACTGGAATTCCTAAGAGCCAACATTCCTACAACACTAATATTATTCATGTGACCTACAGGAGCACACAAACGGGAATTGACCTCCTCTACTATGTCCATCAAGGTTGCATGTATATACACTTGCAAGAAAAAGTATGTGAACCCCTTGCGGAATCTGTAAAAATGTGAAATATCTTAAAATAGGAGAAATTATACAAAATGCATGTTGTTGTTTTTTTAAATGAATACTGTCCTGGGTAAGATATTTTACACAAAAGATGTTTACATATAGTCCACAAGAGGAAAAAAATAGCAAAAATTATTAAAATAACCCCCCTCAAAAGTTTGTGAACCCTTGGTTCTTAATACTGTGTGTGGTTACCTGATGATCTACGACTGTGTTTTTGCTTTGTGGCATATGTTCATGAGTCCCTTGTTTTTTCAGGGGGTTATTTTATTTTATTTCACTTTTGAGGGGGGTTATTTTAATAATTTTTGCTATTTTTTGTATTGTGGACTATATGTAAACATCGTTTGTGTAAAATATCTTACCCAGGACATTACTAATTAAAAAAAATAAAATAAAAAAAAATAATAATAACATGCATTTTGTATAATTTCTCCTATTTCGTTAAGATTTTTCAAAGATTCTGCAAGGGGTTCACATACCTTTTCTTGCAACTGTGTAATATATATATATATAAATAAAAAAAAACCACAAAAACAGTAATATTGTAGAATATTACAAAAAATAACTTATTTGGCTGTATTTTATTTCTGTGATGGCAAAGC
>JAUMHE010000041.1:826216-852997 GCA_032359235.1 Enteromius mattozi | reverse complement strand
ACAATAACAAATTCCCAAAAACAGATGCTTAATGTGTTAGGCAATACCTAATAAGTGGACAATATACTGTATGTTATATTATTTAGCCTAAATAAGTAAAAAAAAAAAAAAAAAAAGGTAAATAAATATAATAATAGTTTTAGGTATCACAGCATTACAATGTAAAGTATGGATATCAATTTGAAAATTTGCTAAAGATTACATTTGGTATTAAATTATTAGTGGTAAATATTATAGATTTTATAGACATGAAATAGTCATTAAAAAATACACAATTATACAATTATACATACACATTACAATGCAGTAAAAACAGTAATATCGTGAAATATTACCATTTAAAATAATTTATTTCCTGTTTTAATATTTAATTTGAATATTTTTTGTGAAAATCGTGATGCTTTTTTTTTAGGACTCTTTGATGAATAGAAAGTTCAAAAGAACATATGTATACAGTGCCTTGTAACATAATTCTCCACTTTTTCAAGCTTTGTTATATTGCGGCCTTATGTTAAACTGCTTTAAATTACTTTTCCCCACAATGGGGGCAGATGCACATTTTCAGGTTTCTCCAGAAATATTTGATTGTGATCAATCCCAGGCTGTGTCTGGGCCACTCAAGGACATTCACAGAGTTGTCTATAAGTTATCTTGCTGCGTGTTTAGGGTCATTGTGAATGTTCTGCCCAGTCTGAGGTTCTCATTAAGGGTTTACTTTACTTTTTAACTTTCACTTTACTTTTGGGATGGTACTTTTGGCAAAGTTTTTTTATTTTGAATAAATTTGCAAAGATGTTTTTGCTTTAACATTATGGTGTATGGAGTGTAAACTGATGTGGAAAAAAAGGTAATTTAAAGCAGCAACATAAAACAAATGAAAAAAAGATCAAATTAATACTTTATATATATATACATCCCTCAGTCATTTGATGTCATTCTGTAACTGTGAATGACTGTAAACAGGTGTATAACTGTAAACAGATGTAAATACTACATTTCTAAATTTAAAAAAAATTTACCTTTCTTGCGATTCTTTCCACTACCACTCGTGCGAGGGCCATGATGGGGCCACCGGAAGGGTCATAAAAGGGGCTCTGTGGGTGATCCAAACTGGTGAGAGGTCGAATCCGCTCCTGGGGATCACTGGGTTTGTTGGGAGACTTCAGAAATGGAGGATGATAGGATAGAGAGGCGAGGGAGGGAGGGAGGGAAAGAGAAATACAGAGGTAGAGTATGTGACTTTCGCATGCCATCTGCCAGGGCCTCCCACCTTTCATCTCCATATGCATCATTTATCGACTCTGTAATATTCCCTTTACGAGTGATTTATGGCCTTGTTTCCTGCCTCTGCACTTTGAGTCACCTGACAGTTACTTGCGTTCCACTCCGACGCCTTCAGAGCAACGCTGCAAAACAAAGACCAACTGCTGCTCCAACTGCTCAGGTAAGCTTTAAGAGTTCAACTTCTGAAGCTGACTTTTTATTTCTTTCAAGGAACAACCCAGGACTGTTTTCATACCAGCAGGGGGCAGCGTGTGAAGTCTTGGTTCCACTTAGTATTTGGGAAGTGCAAAGACTTAATACTGTTTGTTCTAAACAGCTCTTGAGTAAATATGAAGATGTTATTGACACTAGAAGCAACATAGGACACAGTAAGGAAAATGGTTTATTTGCTCTCTTTTTTTCCTCTATGTATTTATTTATTTATCTAGTGCACCCTTGGATTTTGTATATTCATAAGCAATTTTAAGTAAGCTTAAAATATGAGACAATCTGGAAGCACTATGAATTGGAAATATTTTAGCTTTGTTTAAAAAAATAAAATCATTTCCACATCAAACCTTCAGGGCATAACAAAATATTATTCCATTACCTTGTAATCATTGCTGCCAAAGTTAATGGGTTTAAATGCCATTAAAGCTTTTGTTTAATTTGACATTATGACTTTCATTCTGTTCTGAGCGGTTTCTGGGAAACTGATCAGAAACTTGCTGATTAGAACTAATCAGAGTGCAAACAAAAATGTCTCCTTTAAAGATAAATAATAAAATACACCCATGAGAATTTACTTAGAAATAAAACCAAGGTATCTTTGTTTTTGTTACATAATAATTTAAATCAATAAAGCTCAACTAGTGAAATAACTAGTTCATAACATTTGGATTTAATTTTTTAATCATATTTTACCACATAAAACTTTTTTTTTTTTTCAAAAATATCCATTTCATTATTACTGGTATCATTAAATTGTTGAATGCTTTTTAGCTATTTTATTAGTTTTTACAACAACAACAACAGTAATAATAACCAGAATTTTTAATGCATTTTTATTTAACAACAACAGTTTTATAATTATTGTTGTTATTAAATATTGAATATTATTATAATACATTATATTATAATGAATGGATGAATATTGATTAATAAATTTTTTTATTGGTCATTTGCACTGAATTCTGCGTTTGCATGAATTTTTGCAAAATATTATTATTATTATTATTATTAAGTAAAGCAGGAGTGCGGTTGCATTAATATTCAGTCTGTGAACTTTTATTTAATTTGAATAATCTGCACAAGTGTAATCTATTATTGAGTTTTTTTTATAACTGAATGCATTAACATGTTAACTACTAACAATATGATGTTAAACGCAATTAAATATTTAGAAAAATAATCTATTGATTGGCCAAATTATAACAAAAATTCAATGTAAATAAGACAAACCAAGCAATTGACTTAACGTCTCCCCATACTCTTTTTACAGTTGGTACAAGACCTCAGATTAACATACCATAGAAAGAAAAAAAAAATATGAAAAGCTATAGCTTCATTGTTTCTTCATATATGGAGGCTCTCACAGTACTGTATGTTCTAATGTACAACGTCATCAGTCTGTGAAAGCTGACCTCATAAGTGACCCCGTTGTCAGTACCGGCGTCCCACGGCACCAGATCCTTCACCAGTCTCTGGACCCAGCCGCAATCCTTGGTGCACAGGTCCTCCCCAGACAACCCCACGTTCCAGTCAGGACTGGGGCCCAGCATAGTCAAGAACGACATGAGATGACGGGCTGGATCCACCGAAAACTCTGCTGAGGGGGCGGCACGCCTGAGAAAAGACAAGAGAAGAGATGAAGTCATCCGAAAATAAAGTTGTTTTTTCAGAGAAAGGACTGTACACAAACATAATGCCACTTACAAGATGTCTGTGTCATGTATTATACGCTAAGGCGTAATTTGTAACAATCCATGCAGATGGTGATTAATCAAACTAATTGCCCTGATAACAAACCATCACCAAAGCAACTGTTGCCATTTGAGCGGAGCAGGCTGCATGTTTGAAGATGTTACTTGGATCTATTGATTAACACATATTAAACATTCGTCATGAAACCAGCACCTTATGACTCGCAGAGCCCACACTTGAGAGCAGAAGAAAGAGGAAGAGAGCGAGCCATGCAGATGAAAATTGAAGTTTTGAAATCAAAACCAAAGATATGCAAAATGTGGGACACAGAAATAAAATAAAATAACACAATAATAAATAATAATGCATCTGCCTATACAAGCTACTTTGCTAACCTATTTTCATGCTATACAATCATATTGAATACGTTTCACACCAAAAAATTCCAATTTTGACTCTAATGCTTTAAAAAAAAAAAAGAGTTATGGGATACCGTGCCTTACTGGTGGAAAGTGCCTCGTATGTTTGACTTATGGTTGGAAATAATTAGCGTCTGTCATTGCCGTTGCCTCTTCATGGGGTAAATTGGTTGTGGTAATTGACAGTCTGATGTTAAAATAGGTCAAGAGAATGTCCTGATGTATTGGAGCTGGAGGGAGGCCATTAACCTCAATCGCAAAAGCACCGCAGGGGAAATGCTACTCTCATCAAAAAACGGAAGCCTTCACTAAACAAAACCGCACATAAAATATTAACCGCCTCGTTAGTGAAAGGGAAAGAAACATCTACATACCCAGCAGGTGCTAAAGGAGTTTTCATGAAGCAGGTCTTGGTGTTGAAAAATACTCATCCAAGAAGAAAGACCACGGAGACATTAGGATTGTTACCTTTCTTTGTTTAAGGCTGCATTTATTTGATCAAAATACAGTAAAAATGTAAGATTGTGAAATATTATTTTGATTTAAAATAGCCATTTTCTATTTTTGTATATTTTATCATGTAATTTTCTGCATCATTAGTCTTCAGTGTAACATGATCCACCAGAGATCATCTAATTTGCAGCTCAAGAAACATTTTTAAATATTATTAATATAGTGATACATTTTTTTAGGATTCCTTGATAAATACAAAGCTTAAAATAACAGCATTTATTATTAGAAATATCGTTTGTAAAATTATAAATCTTTACTTCACTTTTGATCAACTTGCTAAATAAAAGTATTCATCATATTTCTTCATTTTTTTCAAATAGTATGTACAGCAGGAAACCAAATTACCTTTTCTGGATGTTTTGTTTTTTCATGATACTATTTCATATATACTGTATGACATCATAAAGCGCCTTTTGTACATGGAGTTCCTTGTCTCCATTAAATTTGGACACTTTAAGTCACTGTTGGTTTGATATTGTGTCATACACTCTCAGAAATAAAGGTACAAAAGCTGTCACTGGGGTGGTACCTTTTCAGAAGGTTCAAATATGTACACTTTAAGTACTAATATGCACCTTTAAGGTACCACAATTGACCCTTTAGGTACAAACATGTACCTTTTGAAAAGGTACCGCCCCAGTGACAGCTTTTGTACCTTTATTTCTGAGTGTATAGACAAATGCAATGACATTCTTTTTTTGTAAATGTGGCTAAAGTGTCAAAACTCTTTTTTGGGGGCGCTAAATGTAAAAGTATAAAAGCGATAGAAACTTACACATTAAGAGGCTGCCAGGCAGGCCACTGGGCTTTGGTTTTGATAACTGTCATAACATCATCACCCTGAGAGAGACAGACAGAGAGAAACAGAGAGAAAGAGAATGTGAATTTTTTGTGCATCCTATATATAGAACATCAAGTGCGCTGAAACAAAACAGCAAGGATTTTGTGTTCTACTTTCTTCAATTTGTCTATCTTTCCAGCACTACAAAAAGAAAAGTTTCTATCCCATGCTTTATTTCTCTCCCTAAACCTCTGACACTATTATATTCATGACAAGACTTCACTTCGGGTTGTGTGCTTTAGATTTCTGCTATTGTTTGGTGCATTGATCCATCTGTTGTTGTGATACCTGGACCCAAGGGAAAAGACACCGTGCTTTAACAATACTTTATTGAGAACCACAAAAAACAGCTACAATAAAATCACATTAGTAAGGAACAGGCACAAAGAAAGTAAGCGAGTGTGATTGAGACAAAAGCAACAGACAGAGATCGACAGGCACAGAAAGAGTAAGAAAGGCAATCCCTGTACATATTCATCAGAGGATACTGGGAGCTAGTGTGGCTGTGATTGCCAGAATAAAAGCTCAAGGAAGTGTCTGACGATCTGTTCCAACATTCAGACAGGATCCTGAAGGTTCCCGTTACCGCTGACAGTTTCAGGTGTAATACTGAAGCATAATGGAGATTCTGCTATCGCGGTTTAAAATGTAGAGCTCTGTGTGATAATGTACTGCACACTGAGACACTGTAGAGTTTCCATTTAAACAGAGGCCTTGAATATAGAATAACATTTTAGTAAGTTTTCCTATTTGTCCCTAAGTGACCAGTACATTCACTGGCATCTTTTTTTATTTTGAGTGAGAGAGAGATTAATTTGTTGCCTTAGGCTAGGAAAAATTATCCAAACAATGTAGATTATATGAAATAAATGTTTTCAGCATTGCACTGATAGTGAATATGCTAACCGGAAATGACAAGCAGAAGGTCAGGAAAAATAAATAGGGGAACAAAACAGTTCAAATTCATACCCACATTTCCCATAACAGCACCACAGCTCAAAGAGCTTGAAACACAGCATAACATAAATGGTTTTGGTCATTAAAATTAATGGATTATAATAGTTCTTTCATGCAATGAATTTGAGTATCAACAGATTATGTAAAAACCATGAAACTGTATGATTTCAAACACTCAAGGAGACCAAGAACTAGTTTTCAGGTGAGACAGGTTGAAATCAGTATTTGAAGGGCATATCAAAATTTATATTGATGCACTGGGCAGAAGCTTTCATCCAAAGTGACTTAAATTGCTTTAAATATATATGTCTTATCATCCATGCATTCCTTGGGAATCGATTCTGGATTCAAACCCATATCGCCTTCATGAGCACCACAGCTCAATGTGTTTAACACTGGCTAAAAATGTCTACAACTCTTTGGTAGCCTTGTAAGCCCGAATTCGATTCCTGACTTGAGGCAAAATGCGAAAATTAAATCTTAAAAAAAAAATCCCAAAGCAAAAATCTTGTGCCAGTATTGCCATTGTTAACTAACACTTAAAGAACTTAAAGGAATAGTTCACCCAAAAATGAAAATTATACCATATTTTACTCACCCCCAAGCCATCCTAGGTGTATATGACTTTCTTTTTTCAGACCACCGCAGCTTGAGTTTTTAAAAATTTATCCTGGCTCCTCCAAGCTTGGTAATGCTCGTGGATGGTAGCCTTAATTTTGAAGCTCTGTAAATGAGATATACCCACAAGTACTGCACCCGAAAACTAACCTGTATGCCTCCAGAGGGCTTTTTACATGACCGATGGGTTTTTGTTACAAAAATATTTCTAGTTTTAAAATTATAAACTAAATAACTTCCAGGAAGCGTTGAGTTCCGGCTTTTTGACTGACTTCTAACTTGATGTATAATGTAAACTGCATCATACAGTTCAATCTTTTCAGAGGTCAGTCAAGAAGCCGGAACTTGCATAGATATATATACATAGATGCCTCATTAACAACTTTTTCTATGGGCCGCAATGCGTAAGCTGTCCGCCATATTGTAGCTGCCTTGACTTGACGTCATTCACCATAGTAATCACAGAATATTCGAAAGATGCCACAATCCTGCACAGAACGGCTCACCAGCTCTGTGTGAGTCTACAGTATGGTGAATGACGTCAAATTCACTGTTCAAACATGGCAGACGCATCTACGTGCCTGGAGAATCCGAAGGGACGTCTATATATATATGTCTATGGAAACTCGACGCTCTCAGGGTCAGTTATTTAGGTTATAATTTTAAAACTAGAAACATTTTTGTTACAAAAACCCATCGATCTGTTTCAGAGGACATGTGAACCCCCACACCCCCCACCCCACCCCGGAGGCGTACAGGTTAGTTTTCCGACACAGTACTTGCAGATATATCCAGATATATTTATTTATGGAGCTTTAAAATCATGGTCACAATCCACCAGCATTACCGAGCTTGGAAGAGCCAGGATACATTTTTTAAAAACTCTGTTTTGTCTGAAAAAAGAAAGTCATATACACCTAGGAAGGCTTGGGGGGTGAGTAAAATATGCTGTAATTTTCATTTTTGGGTGAACTATTCTTTTAAGAATAAAAACTAACATTGGAAAATACTTGAAATAAATAAATAAATCCTTAAAAAAGTATTTTTTTTTAAAAACTTAAAAAGAAACAAATAAAAATTTGTGTAATGCTGCCTTAGCAACTAAATTAAGTAAATTAGCTTGCAGTTCTATATAAAAACTAAAATAAATCTATATAAATATTAATGCAAATAATAAAAATGTACATAATAAAACTGCTAAAAAAAATCATAGATTCAGGTTATTCAGGAGTGTCAAAAAAGCCCTAAAACAACCTGTGAAATGTCTTTGAGACCCCTGACTTAACCTCAATCTACAGGCAGCAGGTGACCCATCATTACAAATACACACAAAAACTCTTCCATCAGATAAATGAAAGTGAAACTACTGAAAAATTAACATGCGGATGGCACATGCTCTTTTGATGCAGAGCAGAGGGAGGAAAGCACACTCACAGTTTGCCGCCCAACATCAACCAGACATACAAAGTGAGTTTATACATTCCTAATGGCCTGTCTGAATTACATTAATGCAAAGACAACCAATACAAAAAACATCATACAAAAAAATTTATATATAATGCTTGCTGGAGTTTGGGAGTTTAAAAACTGCCATCAGTTTAGGTCAAGTACACTAAAACCAAATCTGCCATTACTGCATTCATCCTCAGAAATAGCACACACTGGTCACTTGGGTCAACAAAGACATATTGTTGTGCATTCAACTTCTATATTTATCGACAGACTAACTGGTTCAGCAACAGACCCACTTTGGAACAGAAATTTAATAACAGCTGCTACCGAACAAAGAATTGTGATAAGACTCGGTTCTGGCGTTGTTGTCGTGGCATTTTCGTGAGAAATACACAGCTGCCTCGGAGTAATTAAGCAATTAATCTGCTAATTGGCCAAATTGATGAATATGTTTCAAAGAGGCAGATGGTGGCGCACATGCTTGAGGATATTAATTTACGGTCCACCACTCTGGAAGTTTGGTCCTCGCATTCGAAACAGAAAGAAGTATACTGCCTGAAATGGGCCAAATGGACTTCACTTCTGCTTATTCGGAGGATTTATCAAGTGTACTTAGGTTGACAACATGGGAGCAAAATCTCAAAGTAAATCGCCAAACCGCTGAACCAAGAAACAAACCGGTCCAGTGCTCTGAACATGAACATCGATTGTGGTGCAAAATAATAATAATACATCAGTGCCAAACCGTGGGCCAGAAACCAAAAGTTCTTCTGAAGCTTTTTGACCTCCTTGAGGGTTTTTTAAGGAGGGATGTACTTGAGGAGCTTCAAGAAAACAGAAAGACAGTTTGTTCATGGCTGACTGGCGATTTTTAACCTTCGAGAGAGTCTGCACCTCCCTAAAGGATCCTGTCTCTAGTTCAACTTTTATCACCTTGAGGCAAGTGCACTTTTGGTTTTGGTGTTGTGGTCGCAAACTTATTCTTAATTCTTTGGGTCGCTCACTCGCATTTCATATACAGGTCACATGCAGCGGCCTGGTGTTTGTTTTGTGGATGCAGATATCCTGTGTATCGTGGTATGAATGCTAATGACAGTATTTATTTACAGTGTGTAAAGGGACAGGTCATCCAAAATGTGATCATTTACTCATCCTCTTGCCCTTCCAAACCTCTATGACCTCTTCTGTAAAAAAGATGAGGTAGATATTTTGAAGAACTGTAGCTGCTTTTATCCATATAGTGAAAGTGAATGGAGTCCAAAACAGCACTTAAGACTTTTTTCAAAATATCTACAGATGAAAGTCAGTCGTACATGTTTGGCACAACAAAAGGGTGAGTACAAAATGACAGAATTTGTTTTTTTTTTTTTTTTTTTTGGTCAATTATTGTGTTGAGGCAATTGTAATTTGGTACAATTTGAAGATTTTGGGCTATTTTGTATCTTTAACTTAACAGTTTTTTCAGACTAGTTGAAAGAAAATATCCAAAATACACACTTAAGAGTTCATTTTATCATGCTTTATTCATTTGCATTTTTAGATTTCAATTGCAACACATTTCTTTAAATCTGTACTTCAGTAGCAAACCAAACTTCAGACAACTTTTTAATTCTATTCTACTGTATTCTTAATGTTTTTATGAAAAAGTTTGTAAGATTTGCCTGATTTCTGCAACATCTTGTCTAAATTTGTGATTAAATATTTGATTTATGAACTGATAAAATGTAGATGTCCAAAATTACCTCTCTAAAAACTCTTTTCAAATGAGGTACGATCTCATTAAATATGCATTAATTTGCATATAAATCCAGAACAGACCTCTTTGAATTTTATAAAACCAGGTTCAAACTTATTTTCATTTTGTTAAAATATGTATAAAATGTATTCAAATATTTAGAGTTCTAAGATTTCTGTTCTGGACATTTATGCAAATTAGTGTATATTTGCACATTAAAAAAAAACATGTACAGTTATGAAGTATGCAAATAAATGAGTGTACAAAAATATCAAAATCAGAAATTGCTAGTAAATATCACAAAACTGCAAGCAACACTGCAGTGCTGTCAAACACATATTTACATGTATATATTTATATATTTTATATTGTATGTTTATATTTTTTAATATATGCTTGCATGTGTATTTATATATTCATATAAAATATACACAATTCTCACAGTGTATGAAGAGTTTATTTGCAAAAGTAACTTTTTTACTTTTAAGAAGTTATTTTTCAACATAAAACTACCCAGCTGCAGTGATTAACTGGAGATTAATTGGAATGCACAATAAAAACTTATTTTAGTGCAGCTGAACTCTTTTCCTCTAAAATCTTTTACTCTAGTCACCTGTTATTTTTCAGGACCCTATACAAGAAGGACAACTGTTGACTTTCACTTGCAAGCAATGAATTTGCTTGTGGGCCATCCTCGCTGTGCAGCAAATGAGAACTGTGTCACTCTGGGTCCCTGGCTGCTGTTTCTGAAAACGGGTTTTTACACTTCACAGACCGTCGCCCCAAACTGACCCGACCAAATTGCCGGAGGGATGGAGCGAGACAGAAGAGGAGAGGAACAAAGGATGAGAGGTAGAGGAGTGTGACTGCTGAGAAGCCAAAGGGTCTCAAGAGGGTTCTTGGAGAAATGCCTCGGGGAAGGTCATATAGTTCACATATATATAGACTTTTATTTTTATCATTTCAGAAGCTATCCTTTTAATTCATAAATTACAATTTTGTTCACTAGAAATATGTGTATTCAAGTCATGTATTTTATGTATGAATCAGATTTTTATTAATTTGACTATGACTCCTAAAATATCAAAAGTAATTCATCAATTAAAATCATGCTTATTATGAAAATGTGTATTAAATTAATTTTAGGGATGAATTGCACTTTTTGAGTATCTTTTGGAATACCATAAAGTTTACCTTACCTCTTGAAAAGAAAAATAAGAGTAATGTCCTTAACCAATCTACCAGAGTGGGACTAACCGAACCATGCTAACCAGCCAAACCTTCTCTACTACACAAACACACACGCAGAGCTGAGAGTAGATAGAGAGTGACAAAGAAAAATATTGAGTTTTCTGGAAGTGCCACTCATTTGGCAAACAGCAATTACCAGCCATCCAGAGCCCGGTAAGCGTGTACTGAAGATCTCCTCTGAATCACTTTTTCCAATCTACACCGCTTCTTTCAGAGTCATTGCTACTTATCACCCAATAACCCCCTTTCAGAATAATCCTTCAACAGTCCTAGTACATTACTGGCCCTTTTGTGTCGCCTTTTAGTTCTGAATCATCAGTAATCTTGACCTTGTCTGGACCATTGTGGCCTGCTCTGCCCATGACCGCAATTCCCGCGGGACGTGTCCATCAGCTGCTGGTGAAACGAGTGCAGTGCGCTGGAAGTAATTGAAATGTGCTCAGAGAGGTGTCAGTCAGAGCTAACAACTCAGAGTCACACTTTCAAGGCTTTTGCACATTTTATTTTCATATCATCTAAAATCTCTTTTCAGCCTTAGGAACTTTAGTGAAGTGCTGCTTTGCTAATATATATATATATACACACACAATGCAAATCAATCAAAAACAATTGTCCAATCAACCATGCTCAAAAGCAAACATGATTAAAGTGCTGCTTCTTTAAACTCCTCTTCTCTTCTCTGAATGCAGTCCTTCATGGGATTTACAAAAACCTTGCCCTTGAAAGATGGCTCATTACTCAGTTTATATGAACCTACTGGCTCCACTGAATCTCAAACTAAGTATGATAAATAATAAATGTTTATGTTTTCTATTGAGCATTTAAAATATGGAACTATAGCAAGGGCATGTCGTTTTCGACATGCTGTACGCATTAGACCACAACAGACTGGGCCATTTGACCAATCAGAGCAGAGTAGGCTCACAGAAAAGAAGGGCTTAGAGAGACTGAATCTTATAGTTTCTTCTAAAAAATCGTTTGACAGTCACTGGAAAATGAGTGTAATTATTAAATGCATATTTTTAGAAAAACTAAAGCACTGTTAGACTTTTTTGACCTTATATACATGTAAGCCTATTGTAGGAGACTCCCAAAACAATATTAGGAACCTTTCACTTTAACAAAAAAATAAAACATTTACTGTGGTGCTCACATGGTAAATACAGGTTTGAATTTTAGACTTTGTGTATGAAAAGCTTATTCAAACCAAGAAAGATAACTCTAAAGATAACTATATTAGAATCATAAGACAATAATGTTCTGTTTATTATGAGCATGCATTGAAGTTTTGTCATCTGCTGCCTTAAATATTAAATATTTATGGTTAGAGTTATTAATCATGGTGGGTCCTGGCATTATGTTTCCATCCACCTATTTTTATGTGCATTTTGGACTATTGCATTAAAAAATGCTGGATGGAAACGCCAAGATGCAAATACATTTAAAAAATGCACATTAAATACTTACTGTATGTGCACAACTGAGCAGAATAAACTTATTATATACAGTGGCTTCTCCTACTTTTCTTAGGGATAAATAGCACTGGTTGATCCGGAAGTGATGATTTTGTTCTCTTTGGCTTGTTGAATGGAAACGGTGCTATGTTCGCAAATGTTTTTATGCAATATTCCAGCTTTGCGCACAAGTTTAAATCACATTGACGGAAAACATAGCTATTAACTACAGTGGTACAGTTATTAAGAATGTAAAAATACAACAACCTCTAATTAAATTACATTAGCAACGCAATACAATATGACCTTGAACTTATAGACATCCTGTAATTTTTTTCCTTTAACAAAATAATTTATCTAAATGGAATCGGTCTAAAAATGTTCTTTCCTACAGTTTGGCGCTGTTAAAATGCATAAATCATTTTTTGCTGTGTTTCTGACACGCATTATTTTTAATTGGTCATGCTCAATAAGAAGTCTCAGTAAATCCCGATTGTTCTATAGGCTATTGTTCACTAATTCACAATCTTCAGAATAGATCTGCTGAAAGGTGCGTGATTTCACATTAACGCAAGAAGTCCACCATTCTTTCAAGTCCATTACACAAAGGCTCACTTAATCAGCAACAGATCTGGAATTGTTTAAAAGCAGAGAAAAGTATAATGAGAATGCTACTCTCTTTAACTTTGCTGGTTAATGACTTATGCGACTTTCAAAATGGAGATAAGGAAAAATCTATAGCACTGCAAGAAACACTAAAAATAAAAGACATGAGTCATGATTAACCGGGCACTATGCAGCATACAGTCATTTCAAACTATCAAACTACATTGAATATTGTCTAAAAATCCAATATATCTTGTAAACTATAGAACTTTCTGTGTGACAACTAGACCGGGTCTCCTGCACAACTGTCTCACGGTCCACAGATCAAACCCCCTTTTCAACATTCCATTTTAAATGGAGCCATGTATCGCTGATGTGAAGTTCTAAATGAAAACATAACAGCGAAAGATCATTTTCATATAGGTGAAGACTCAATTAATAATTCTGACATGAAAGGGATGCCAAGCAACACACCAACAATTCAGATCAAACGAGCGAAAACAAAGCTCGATCGTCCCTTTTTATCAGGCTCAAGATTGCAACATCAAAAGAGCTCATAATTTCATCCAGGGTTGGGAGGCTTTTGTTGCGGCGTTTACAGTGAAAAGAAGGGTTGACGGTGTTTATGGTAATATTGCTAAAATGCAAGAGGGGACTGAGCTAATAATAACTAACTCTTACTGGATCCCCATCCAGGCTTTAATGTAATCCCGGGAAGCGCAAGACAGGAGAAAATGAGATAACATTCAGCCTCTCTTACAATGTATAGGGCTACCTTATGGATTTTTGTCAATCCTATAGTACTTCTAAAATAAGAAAACAGGACATTTATATAACAAAGATTGAATTATTTATTTATTTATTTTTTTCAAATTCTCATTTTGTCTATAATAACCTTTCAGTCGGGCCGAAGGGTTGTTTCGGTCCAAAGTCTCCATATAAAATTCTCAGTCGATCATTGTGTCACTCTGATGAAGGAGAGAGGTGAAGCCAACAGCCGGCAGGCATCGGCAAAATGTCACAACTCAGTGGCATTCATAATGTCTATCCCACACAGAAACTTCTTTAGCTTTTCTAGAACTTTTTTAATGTACTGTTTAAGTTTCAAATGACCTCTTCAGAATTTATGCATTCAAACATCATTTCTGCCTCTAAAGAAATGTCTATTTTGTTAAATGGAGATTAAAAAAAAAAATGTTTTACCATAGGTTCTTCTGATCTGAGTACTGGTTTATGAATTATTTAAAGAGTCATTAACAAATAAAAAAGGGAGAATAAATGTATTAAATTGAGCATACTACGATCCTCTGCAGTGAATAGATGATTAAATTGAATTGTTGATAAAAACAATCACAATAATCCACAAGAAACTCCAGTCCATAAATTAATATCTTGTAAAACATAAATAATGGGGTTTTTTCGTACAAACACACATCTTTATGTTTTTAACTTTAAACTAGTGCTGTCAATAAATTGACAAAAAAAAAAAGTAATAAATTAATCAATTTTCTAAAATTATATTTTTTTCTTTTCCAAATATACCTTTGCAATAAATTCACATGCAATATTCAAATTAATGTAAAAACAACAATGACAGTATATTATTTAATATTTGTTTAGTGGAATCTTTTTTATGACTGAAGGCTAGTATATTGTTCTGATGACAAAATAAACTCATCTATATCTTGAATTAAGTATTTTTTCAGCTAATTTTATTTTGTTTAAATTTAACTATTACTTTAAAAATGCTCAAAGCTTAAAACTCTTGCTCTTTGCCATTTGTAAGACTGCATATACGATAGAATGAAATAACTTACCTCTCTAAACTAAACAACTAATTTCTTATCTCAGAAAATCAAATATTCTAAACTAAACATCACATTTTATAGTTATATACCTGAATTGTTTTTATATTTCTCTAAAGCAATTTCATGAGAAACATCTAAAACCAAGTTAATACTTCATTGTCACACAACTACATCAAGTCTCCCAGACTCTGAAAGAGCAGTAGAATCATCTTCTCAGTGCTCACTGAAAGCTACCACTCTACCAGATAATTCATGCCAGAAAGTGCTTCGCTAAGCTTCATTAATCAATGGTTTCGGCCATAAGTGCAAGAGATATGACTGTCCACCCTCAAATTCTCTCTCATTCCTGCAGGCAAAGGAAAAAAAAAGAAGCAAAGAATTAAAGAAGCGAAACATTAGCATAACCAACAACTACTTCAATCACAGTGTGTCAAAGTTCGTCAGATTGCAAGTCAATTTAAAACACTGTAGAACTAATACTCAGTTTCTCTTCGTTTGATTTGGAAGCACTGCTTGTAAAAAAGTAAAAAGTAAAAAAAAAAAAAAACGCAGCATAAAAGTCCTTCTATGAAATTTATACTTTTCAGATTGTAAAGGTGAATAATTTAAATAATAAATAAACATGAAAAGAATATCTGATATGAAGATAAAAGTTGTCCTTGACAAATTATATCGACATTATAACAGTGTCTTTTTATTTTATTGAATCTTTCATTACTTTTAAAAAGGGGGGAATTGATTAATATTGATAATGTTACATTGATGATGCTAGTGTACATAAGGCACAAAAATGACATTTGATTTGTAGAATTATCTATACATTAATTTCAGACTCCATTTGTATTCAAACCGCAGGAACCGAAACAATCTTTTCAGGACCCTTCAACTTAATTATGATAGTCTATGATGTTGGTTTACTCTTGTTGAGGTTGAAATGAATTTCAACAGATGCGTAATTAAACAAAACACAGATGCTAATATGTTTAGGAGCGGAATAAAGCTTTAATTGGCTCTGAAAAGCCATATCCATTATCATCGGTCCTTCCAATTACACCTTATAATTCGAACCTGGCATGTCAGCATGTATCACTTGATTTCCAGCCATTGTTCCCACACTCATTAGCTCTTGGACTTAAACTCTATCCAATTAGATAAACAAAAAAATCGGAATAACTGCAGATGTTACCATGTAGCTTAGCTACATGAGCCTTGGCTCTCATTTGGGCATCATAATGACGAGTCCAGATGGCAAAAATTCAGAGAATGATCAGTTACTAATTGGACAGCTGCCACCTTAAAATCTATAGACATTTAAAAGTCACCAGTTTCTGGTGGGCACATTTATGCACAGGTCACTGTGTTACATAACATAATTGGTCTATTAGGCTTAGAGACATTCCAAGTTTACGCTAGAGTATTGTGGGTTGCAGCCACCTAAAAGCGTGCTTTGACAGGAAGAGGTATTGTATGAAGTGCAACAAGCTTTATTTGACAAATCCATTATGGCCAAAATGTATCCGCCAATGTTGGTTGCTATACCAACATGCTGAAGTGCAACCACCAATAAGGAGGTGGAAGAAAATGAGTTGACTTTTCCCTGCCCTGCGCTCTGTAATTAGTTTCCGACCTCCTGCCAGCCCAGGGAATAGACCTATTTGGCAGGGAAATAGACCTGCTGACCTCAGCAGGCTTGAAGACTTACGACAAAGTTCCTCCGAAGGACTTTTGGCACATCTGCAATATGAGAACACGCTGGAGTTCATGTTATCTTGATTTGGACACGAGTGGCGCAGGACCTGGTCAAAGTGATGAATAACAACAAGATCACTTCCAATAAACTCAATTCAGAAAATGTTGCAGCGCCAAAAAGCTTGTTCATTCACAAGCTTCCAAAATAAATCTTGTGACACGGCGAAATAAATTTGATATCCTGTTATGAGCGCCAAAGTGAACATTAAATTTAATGGATCGCTAAAATGTCCATTAGTCTCTTTAATAACATTGTTCAGAGTTTTAATAACGTGTTATCTTCTTGGAATTGGCCCTCTGTGAAGATGACATGATCTTTAAAAATCAGGATTGGTTTTGTGGTCCAAATATATATTTTTGACTTGCAGGAACCTTCTGGAAGAGTATTACAGAAAAAGACAAATAGGAAGAATCAACTGATAAATAAAACAAACCCTATATATTTATTGTTTGAAGCTGCATATTTGAAGTCTTAAGAACTATATTCTCACCTAAAAAAACTCTTTGAACTACATTTTGTGACACAATGACAGTATTTATAAAATTAGTGAGAAATATTGCAAGCAGAGTGATACAAACGATAAAATGGCTGGAGATCTGTTATCACTAGAGTATCACGCTCCTGGAAAAGGCTCTTAGCCAATCAGAATTAACAAGCATCAAGAACTGTTGTTTAAATACAAAACTCCCTAATTTTTACAAGGCAACATCAAACCTTTCAAGTGCAATTACTGATATGCATGCAAGGTAAAAAACACTTTAATTTTCTTATAATATGCATTTATTTTTACCTTATTTGCTCAATGTCTCCCAAACGATTCACTCAATGTGTGATGCTACTCTGCAGTGATTGGTCGATTTAATTTCATAGCAGTGTTTGTGATTGTGAGCAGTGCTGCTTTGTGTTTAGCCGTTACCGGGGAAACAGCTATTTTTTTATGCTCCAAAAGCTCAAACAAGTGGGCGGGCAATATGCTAATGTTTCATGTTGATGTCAACAGTTTAAGATTTGTTTTAAAAAAAAGACTTGTTTTAATGATTCAGAGTTGACTCTTTATTTTGAGAGACAATAACTTTATACATGGTGCATTTTTAGATTTAAAACTTTGCAGGATGTTTTCATTCACTTAGAGCTATGTTACACACTGCATGAAAGGTAATTTTAAAAAATCCATTATAGGGGCACTTTAAAACTTTCCTTACTCCCTGTCTGAATTCATGCAGTATCCACTTGGAAGGCTAGCTAGGAGAATACAGCTGGCATTTCGAACTCATGCTAAATGCATTAGCAGCACATTCAGACATGACTCTTTGTAGCTCTATGGCACCCAGGCTCTATACAGATGCAAATAACCTTTCCTCTATGTTGTGCACTACCCAAGCCATCTCTCTGTAATTATCTTGTCTTCCACACATTACACATCCAAACGCTGCTAATAGGAAGTGACACGTGAGGTAACCGAGTCAAGCAATTAAGATGGAGGATTAATGAAAACCTCAGTGAACTCCTATGGCCCGCAAAAAAACGTCATTCAAAAGTTGAGGACAATGACACCCGACAGTGAGAGATTTTACTTTTTGAAAGCATCGGGTAAACAAAAGAATGAGAGAAAACAAAAATAACAGATCAAATCTCAGTTGCTTCTTCATTTTGTTGTCTACAAACAACTAAATGACCAAGACTAAAACCGAGAAAAATGGCTTTAAAGTTTTGGACTGAATCTAGATGGCTTTGATAGCAGTTTTCTCTGAAGCAGAACATACAAGACCATATTTTGCTTAATTTTGACTAAATATGGCATAAGTACATTCAAGTTAAAATTTCAAAAAGCAGTTTATTAATAATCTTTGTACATGCAGGAGATTATATGAAACTATTAAATTTAAATAGATAATTTATCTGGGATAAAACCATCTAAGTTAGCAAAAAATTAGCTTTAGCATAAAATACAACTTACAATTACAATTTATATTAGAGGCTCTAAATATTGTACTTTGCTGCAAAACAGAATATACAATGTTAAAATTATTCAGTTAATCATGCATTTATTTTATTTTATTTTATTACTTAATGTAATTTAATTTAATTTGATTTAATTTAGTGTTTTTTATAGAAATATAAAATTCAATTATAGACTGAGAAAAATGGATTTGGACTGAATCTGAACATGACTTTAATTACCAATTAATATAACTAATTATATAACTAATTTACATAACAGAAGCAAAAAAAAATTAGCTACATTTTGCTTTAAAAATGTACAATTTAAAATGAATCAGTGAATCACTTATTTGTTCAGTGAACTATTCATTTAAATGAACTGTTCACACAAACCAGATCAGCAAATTGTCAAGTTACTTTTTCAAATAAGAAGCTGTGTATAATAAGAAAGTAATAAGAAACTGTAGCATGTTAATGGCATCTTTATGTATTTCGTTACTCCACAGCAATATATAAATCCAAGATAAAGAGCAGGTGCGCTAAATAGAGACAAGGCATCATAAAGGCGTCAGATGGGAGGCTGTTTATGCCGTGCACGGAGGATAAGAGCGATAAGATATCACTTCCTATACGTGCTACAGCTACAGCGACTACCAGTTAATCTGCTTTGAAGTGAAGAAGCCATAAAAGTCTCCATCACGCTTATAAACGCAGACAGGATAACGTACATCTACCTCAGGCTAGATTAACCCGGATGGGAATACATTCAGAAGGATCCGAAGCTTACAATCAAGAATGTGGCAAACAAATCATCTACTATAAGCGCGAACCATTGTGAACAGCAGAAGTCACAGGTAAACAATCATCAGATTTCATATCCTGAAGCCCCACAGACTTTCATTTTCTATGAGTGTTTTTGTATCTTGTTTTGTAATTAGTTTCTCTTGTATGAGAGCAGTCTGATACCTCCCACTTTAAAAACTCAGCCATGCTTTACTTTCAATAAAATGATTAAACAAAAATAAAAAGAAAGGCTATACCAGGAGAGAAAAAAATGCGGTGTTTAATCATTTTGTTTTTCAAATGCCATGCCACAGAGCCCCCGAGCTAAAAGTTCAGACATAATTGCTAATTCATATGGCCAGCGTGATATTGATTGCATACGTGTTGGACCAGAGGGCAATTCATTTGGAGTTTTGTCACATCTAACAAACAACAGGTGTGTGGTGTTGGGTTTTGGTGAGTTGTTGTCATTTGGGGGTTGAGGTAAAGGTTATTAAAATAAACGTTTAACACTGGGATGCATTTTTATGAATGGCCCTAAGGGCTGTGTGATGCATATTCATTGTTTTAATCTCGTTAAGGAAGCAATCCCTCGACGTGTAATGAGCATGCAGATCAGATATCTAATCGTGCGGCTTATCGCTAGCTGCTCCGAGGCAATTCTTCATTGTCAGGCTGGCGAATATCCCACAGATTAGCTGCAGGCTAGGTAGTATGATGTCCAGTTCGGCTACATAAAATAAAAAAGTAGCCCTCAGGTATGTGACATGGTCAGAGAACCATAGCAAACGTATGCCATAGAGGTGGACTTTGGCCATCTTCAGAAACAGGGTACTAAATAGGAAAATAAAATAAAATGTAGAAATTTAAAATAAAAATGTCATGTCAAAGTCTCAGTGCAGTTTTTAAATAATACAAATATATAAAAAAAAATCATCAAGTTTCGTTAATTGTATGCTTTTTGATAAACAAATAAAAATCCTACATTTATTTTATAATTTAAATTCTCATTTGATTTATACAAACTGTCAGTCGTCAAAAGATTTTTAAAAATAAAAATATAAAAGTTTTATTAAGTCTCAAGTTTATACATTTGGTTTTAAGTAGTGCTGTCAAATAATTAATCACAATTAATGGCTTCTAAAAGTTTTTGTTGACACATAAAATATATATATATATATATATATATATATATTATTTATAAATACACACATGTATGTACATATTTAAGACAAATATGCTATGTTTATATTATATAAAATATAGTTAATGACTAAATTATATGAATATAAATGTATACATGTAAATATTTTAAATATATATTCTGCATGTATGTGTATTTATATACACACAATAAATATATACAGACATATATTATGTAAGCAAAAACCTAATCACAATCAATCATCATGACAGCACTAGTTTTATTAAGCAATCAATACCATAATATTTATATCATAATTTCCATTAGCATATGAAAAAACAAAAAAAACAACTTAAAAACTCACAATCCACTTGAGAACACAAGTCTTATGAAGTCTCAAAGTTTATCCATTGTTATATGTAATCTAAAAATATATAGTTATCAGTAGTGGACAGAAACAAAGTAGTTTTACTTTGTTACTGTACTTAAGTACATTTTTCAAGTATCTGTACTTTACCGGAGTAGTTTTATTTTTAGTAACTTTTACTTCACTACATTTCTAAGCATAAGATTGTACTTTTTACTTCCCTACTTTACCTAAATATGATTTTCAGTTAGTTACACTGCTGTAAAGGGTGATCTATTTAAGCCTACTGAGATGAATGCAGACACCTCAACATCAGCGTCTCTAGGTCAAAAAAACTTTCATATTCCCTGCTGCAGAAACGTTTTACATTGTTTATCAACGGTAAACATTTTTATATTGTTTGGATCAACTAGCCGAGTAGACAGATAAGAATGTTTATTCATAACCATACTGAAAATAACCTAGGTCTAAATATTGTTATCTGATGCTAATTGTTTAGCTAACAAGCTTGCTGGTGCTAAGTTAAGGTAATTTTTAGATAATGTCCAAATATTTTTGATATATTACATCTGAGGGCAAAAAGAAAGGATGCGATGTTCAGGTAACTACAGTAATTATCAAAGTGGGAAGTAATGCCCTCTGGGGCATTTTGCCAGGAGTGTTTTTACAGACAAGACACAGACAAGGTTTGAGAAGAAAAAAAATATATATACACTGTATCTTGACTCCATATAGTGGTTATTTTAGGAAAATCCCAGGTATTTAGAGCAGTAAGATTATAAAAAAAATGTGCTATATAAAATTGCAAAATAAATCTATCTATTAGTACTTTTTTACTTAAGTATATAAAAAACAGACTACTTTTGTACTTTCACTCGAGTAAAATTGAAAAAGGAGTACTTTTACTGGAGTAATATTTTATTGTATGTATCTATACTTTCACTCAAGTACTTGATTGGTGTACTTCGTCCACCTCTGATAGTTATAATAGAAAAGTTATCTGGTTGTCTTAAAAACATATATTTCGTTAAAATATAAAGAATTGCCCTCTTCCCTCTCACATGAATTTTTCACACATTTTTTGACAATATCAGTGTTAAAAAACCCTTGAGATTGCAATCAGCGAGAATAGAACTATTACAGCCAGAAAGATTGTTTGCAATAATGCATGATTAATTTAAATGCATTAGCTTGGGAATAACAACCTTTCATTTTTTAATTATTTCTACTTGCATAAGTAACATCACTTACTTCACCAAACCAACACAAAGACTTCATTTGCACCACACTTTATTTTTCCAACAAAGGCAATATTTGACTTGTACCTAGCACTGTGACAGAATCAGCACATTGTTTGTAATTGCATTACCTTCTCATTCGTACGTGGGATTCAGCCATTTAACCTTAGCTACTTGCTTTGGTAATTGCCACTTACGTAATTCAAACTTTCTTTTCTCAAAGTCACTTTGGCAAGAAACCGTCTGCAGAGAATAAACCCCTTCGTGTCCAGTAATGCGCTTCTATACCGCTACACAGGCCTGAGCTCAACATTTCTCACAAGAGCCAATTAGCATAAATTACTATGTAAATACCTTGATTATTCCTGGAGTAAATTAATAAGGAAAGTGACAAGTCATTGTTGTTTCTCCAGCAGAACTCTTGTCAATTGGCCTTTTAGAGTTTCCTCACTGTCACCGTCATTATCTCCAAATGATTAGTCTCATCTGGATCATTGCTCAAGTACTTACTTCATGAATATGGATGATTTAAAACTTGATCTCTGACATCTTTTTGAATATGCACACCATTAGACATTTTGATTGGGTTTAAAGGGATAATTCACCCAAACAATGAAAATTTGTCATCGTTTACTCAACCCTGAACGTTGGTACCAAACAATTTTAATTAAATATCCTTTCCAAGACAGTCGTCTTTTGCATTCAACAGTCTTGCAATTTTGGAATGACACAAATGTGAGTAAACGATGACAAAAGTTTCATTTTTGGTTGAACTGTCCCTTTAATGAACAACAAAAAAGTAATAAATAATCAACTGTTCTTCGTTTTCAAATAGACAACCCAGTGGAAAAGTTAGAAATAACTAATCTGGTTGAATGACACACGGCATAATTAATGAAACCCGACATGCATAAATCAGCCAACGTCTGTTCACAAAGCAGCCTAATGAGTACAGAGCTGAGAGAGAGCGATCTAGGATCCATCAAACCCTGCAGCTCAGGAGAACAGATCTGACAACAGGCCCACCAATGGATGGTGATGATATCTGTCTGATTCTGACCACAAAGACAACCCCAGGACTACACACGTGCAAACAAATACACCCCACACTGTCATGCCCTGAGGTGCTTCATTAACACCTGTGCAAACCAGAGCAAAAACATAAAAAAAAAAAAATCCCTCTCCAAAAATTCACAATCCATATTTAGAGGTACCAGTGGCTGAAATATACAGTAGTAAAATGCACAAAAAAATATTTGAAATATTTGTGATAACTACAAATATATCTATACATGTATGTGCTAAATAAAAAAAAACCCTGCAATTGTACTTGTGGTATACTAAACTGATCTACTAATTTAGTACTTACAGTAATACGCTTTAATCATATGGAATTAGTGCTGAAGTCCAGCCAAAGATATACTGATTGAGCTTAAGTGGAACTATATGGCAAGTACACTTCAGGTACACTTCTTGCATTTAAAGACTGATATTATTTGTATTATCCGCATCAATAGTGACATTTAAACACATTTTAGGCTTAATATTAAAGGGTTAGTTCACCCCAAAATGAAAATTATGTCATTAATTACTCACCCACGTGTCGTTCCAAACCCATAAGACCTTTGTTCATCTTCGGAGCACAAATTAAGATATTTTTGATGATATCAGAGAGCAATCTGACCCTCCATAGACAGCAGTAACTGAAATGATCCCAGATCCAGAAACGTGATAAAAACACTGGTAAAACAGTCTATGTGACATCAGTGGCTCAACTTCAGTTTTGCAACGATATGAGAATACTTTTTTTTTTGCGCAAAGAAAACAATAATACTGTAACATCATATACTCAACCATTCTTCATAAAAGATAATTGTTATGAATTCCATAAAATATATTGATAATAATATAACATTTTCTTGTGCAGCAAATCAAATTAGAAAGATTTCTACAGGATCATGTGACTCTGAAGATTGCAGTAATGTAAATTCAGCTTTTAGGAATATATTATATTTTATAACAATTTTTATAACAATTATATTATATTACAATAGAAAAAAAATCTACTTTAAACTGTAATAATATTTGACAATTTTCTGTTGCATTTTTGATCAAATAAATGCAGGTGAGCATAAGTGACTTCTTTAAAAAACATTTAAAAATCTTACCAACCCTAAACTTTTAAACTGAAAGTTCTATTCATATTTTGTGATTCCATTAAGCAAAATCACCTTAAAAAGCCACATCTGTGTATAAACATGGATCAGTTAATAAAGGAGGCATTCAAGGTAAATGTAATGTTGGTTGTTAAGTACATGTCAAGACTAGATCTACACTATAAAGTGAGTTTTCCAACCTAGCATCTGGCATGGCTCAAAAACTGAAGAGAGTACAGCACAACCGAAGTGCCATCACTACCTTAAAGACATTTGACACCTCCCGGAAAGTCTGTTTCTTTGACGTGCAGCTTTCATCCCTCATGTTTTTCAAGACAGACTGAAAAAAGAGCTGCGATGGACCTGCTGACCCGACAGATGTGGCTGAGAACAAACCAAATCACTCAGTCCCCAAAACTGTGATTCCAGACGGAATCCAGCAATTGATCAAGACATCTCAGGAAACATTTTAGTTTAGGCAATAGACTTCATTTGGATGAATCATTTCCCATTTTTATTTAGACTGTCACACTTGATTAAGCGTTAATGCCCCATTTCATTCTTGAAACCGAATGCTAAAATGTCTTCTCCAGTTATTTAATTTCAGATTTGGAGAAGAATAGTCCTTTTTTTCCCCCTGTGAGCTATTGTAACTTTTTAACTCAAAAGTGCCTAGTCCCTCTCCTTCCATTACTTTCAGAGAAGAATCCAGTGAAGCATGTTTCAAAACCGTCCAAATGAAAGACCTTTACAATCTCCTCTGTCCACATCTTCCCTTCTCACAGAGTTGAAGTCTGTCTTCCACCAGCTGTCACTCTCCTCTCATTCGTCTTGAAGCTCTACAGCCAATCATCTCTGAGTCTGACAGGACCGCAGTGGGAGTATTATGGGCAGGGATGTAAGTTCTGCTGGGAGGCAAACAGTGATCTGTAATGGTCGATACAGCTTAAACTAACAAGAACAAAAAAAGTTTTTTTCTCCTTCTTTTTAAGATACGGCATAGGGCTTTTCACACCACTGTTATTGTGGCCAAAATAATTCACAATATCCATGTAATCGCAATATCTATAGAAACCTTTGGGGAAAAAACTTTAAATAAACAAAGTAAAAAATTATTTGACTGCTAGTTTTTCTTTTTTCCCCATGCAACAAATTTAAGGAGACAGAGAATCAGGGCACATGCATTGCATGCACTCTGGGTTTCTGTCCTCTTTAAAGCTCCCTATGAAATTACAAGAGAGAAAACAGGGTCAAGATCAGCAGTATGGTGAATAAACATTAACATCAAAACTGATTCTTTAACCTGTTAACTTACGTACCCCTTATTTTTAAGTTTTTTAAACTATGGTTGCGGCAGCATAGAGAAGGCATTATGTGCGTGGCATTGCAATAAACTTCAAAGAATCACCCTTTATTTAAATTTACAAACAGAAACCGCTGTTAACAGGTTCATGTAAATGTAATGTAATGTACAAGAGCATAATCCGCAGGGTGATGGACACGGAGGTGGGTAAAAAGGTTTGTGGTGTTGCCCCCCGTCGCACACATTCTGCAGACTGGGTTGTCTAAAGGCAGCAGTTCTCAATCCCATGTTAATTTAAATAGCCCTTCACGAGTTCGCGCTTCCTCATCGAAACGAATAAATAATAATAATAATAGCATGTTTGGCGTGCTGTCCGGGGGCGAGCCGAGAGCATTAACCCCAGCGAGGGCAAAGCTCGGCATCCGGCTCGAATCCCGCGTGCCCCCCCTTGAGGATGCGAACGGCGGAGAAGGGGAGGAGGAGGAATGCTTTGAACGAGATACGGAAAGGAAGGAAATGGGCTTATTTATAGGGCGAGTGTTTGGACCGGATTGGCTAACAAGAGGTAATGATAATGATTGGTAATGTGGTGCCGGCTGTGACTGATTATTCGTTCGCGCTCCTCCCGAAATTAGTTTAGCAACATCACTTATTAGTGCTGTCAATCGCAAAAAAAAAAAATATATATATTTTTCTGAAATTAATCGTGATTAAATCCGAAGTAAAATATACTTTTATATTGCAATAATTTCACATTCAAACATTAAATTATTGTACACACAACATAAAGACAGTACATTTAAATATTTGTATAATAGCATGTTTTTTTGTTACTGAAGGCCAGCATTACTCTGATGTCTCTGGAATTGTTTTTTTTCCCTAGTAGCTATTTAATCATTGAATAGCCATTCAACATTACAAAGCTATCTCATAAAACCATTAGAATACCAATACTGATTTCTTTATAAAATTGTCCCCCCTCCCAAAAAAAACTTTCTAACCACTGTCTATAGTCTTCAACATTACAGCATACTGTAATCGAGAGCTATCAATTTTAACATTTAGACTTCTAATTTAAGTGAACTTAAAACAATCTTCACATATTTACTTGTGCACTTCAGCAGAAATATACAGAAATTAAAAACTTATGTTATCAGACACATTAAAAAATTAAATATAGACGAATCCATAAAGCTATCCCCTTTTTTCTTTGTCCTTTGATTAATAGACATCACAGCAGCTGGTTATTATAGATTATT
>JAUMHE010000041.1:811731-826116 GCA_032359235.1 Enteromius mattozi | reverse complement strand
GCTAATATAAATAATTGCAATTAATAATAATTAATAGTAATTATTTATATACATATCTATATTTCCCTTATTGAGCTTAAAATATGTTACACACATTTCATGTCAACAAAAACTTATATATAATATATTTTATATTACAATTACAAAACAACATTTTGACCCAAATATCAATACATTTTTTCAGCACTCCCACTGTAAAAATAGGTTAAAGACTGTTTTAACCTTTAAAGCTAAATCTTTTGGTTTAAATTTTGTACGAATTATTAAATAAACATTTGTTATAAAGCAGGTTTCCAGTTCAGCACCTCTATTATGAGCTGAACTTGGAAAGTCATAGCGGCTGCTTTGAGCTTGTGTCTAATGCATGTTGATATGGCCGTTCCCTTTTAATCATTGTAACACATGCAGCAATTTGCCAGAGAAACCTCGAAGCAACCAAACATTTTGTCATTAAATTATGCTTCTATAAACATCCTATATCTGAACAGAAAAGAAAAATGGCAGTTACAGATTCTGTTGCCGTCACATCCTGAGCTTTAGACTACGGTGCTTCTCATAGATAAGTGAAAATCTCATCCTAAGTGACTTGCTAGATTGCACTCACTTATACGGGGTGACTCCTGCTAAACAAACACGTCTGCAGTAGGTTTGTGACGGAGCCAACAATCATTACTCACTGAGTTCAGATAGCTCCACCTGCCTTAAAAGGACTCAGGAGGTTCTGGCAATGCACATTGCTTGCAGACTTTTGGCATGTAACTCATATTCGAAGAAAAAAGGTATATATTATGCAATTCTTTACTAATCGCCTTGATAGTTCTTACTTCCCGTTTGGATGGCTTATGAATGTATGATTATATATCTGGCCTCTTAAGTAAGATGTATTTTTGCAGGCTATATCCTGCTTCGTTTTCACTTAACTGTGCGCAGCTATAAAAGCAATTTCTCCCCCCATAAATGATTAAATGTTTCCCTCATAATCTATTGAATTTGGCCCTAATGCAGCCAAGAAACAATAAACAAACCTCAATGGAAGCTACTAAAGCACAAAACTAAAGCAATTTTCCAATTGCATGAGAAACCCTTTTTCTATTTTTAACAGCAAATGCTCAGCTAATGGGAACGGCGTTTTGTTTGGGATTTATGATAGCTTTTTTCTTGTTATTTTTGATTCTTACTAATACTTCCTAAATAGTTTCAGAAATGAAAACACATTTTGTTATGTTGTCTATTATTCATACGCTTGCCACAATGTTATGGCTCAGTAAGGAATCACTTATGGGTGTTTCTTCAACTTTAGGCAGTTTTATGCCCTAGCAGATGATTTTTATTACAGTTAGCAGATTTCATTTTTTTTCTGACTGTTTTCTCCATATTTGTGAGTTTTTATAATCAGTTTATCTCTCACAAATTAAGAAAAGAAGTCAGAACTGTGAGCTAAAGAGTCGCAATTTTACTTTTTTATGCTGTGGTAAGCAAGATCTCAAAATAGATTTCAAAGGGTTAGTTTACCCCAAAATGAAAATTCTGTCATTAATTCCTCACCCTCATGTCGTTCCAAACCCATAAGACCTTCGTTCATCTTCAGAACACAAATTAAGATATTTTTGATGATATCAGAGAGCCACCTGACCCTCCGTAGACAGCAATAAAACTGAAATGATCCTAGGTCCAGAAACGTAGCAAAAACATCGGTGAAAAAAAATTTGAGTGTGAGTGGCTCAACTTCAGTTTTGTGATGCTAGGAGAATACTTTTTTCTGCAAAGAAAACAAAAATAACATCATAACCATTCTTCTCCCCTGAGTTACGTGTTCCACCATTTTAGAGTATTACAATGCATACTGTACATGCGGTTTCCCCTAGGCTTAAACAACCGCAAACTACGTTCATGCCCATATTGGATGTAAACAAGGCTGATCACGTCAAATATTGTACGATAAAGCATGTGTATGCATTGCATTACCATACTCTCCAAAATGGCAGAAGATGTTTCTCATGGGAGAAGAATGGTTGAGTAAATAATGTTATTTTTATTTTCTTCACACGCAAAAAAAAAGTATTCTCCTAGTGTCGCAAAACTGAAGTTAAGCCACTGATGTCACATGGACTGTTTTACTAATGCATTTACTAAATTTCTGGATCTGGGAACATTCCGGTTGTGTTTCTGTCTATGGATGGTCAGATAGCTCTCATATTTCATCAAAAATATCTTCATTTGTGTTACGAAGATGAAAGGAGGTCTTACGAGTTTGGAACGACATGAGGGTGAGTAATTAATGATATAATTTTCATTTTGGGGTGAACCAACCCTTTAAGGTCACTGCAAACCTAGTCCAAAAGTTTCTCACGTTAAAAAGGAAGAGTGAAAATGTCATTTTCACTGTTGTTTCCATCAGATCTTATTTTCAAAAAATGCCCATAGTTAAATAAATTGTTCATCAATGCTTCATTACATTATGACACAATGCTGCTCTGCGTACCTTAGTATTAATTCAATTTGAAGTATAGGTGCTTCATCACTAAGCAATGACAAGGAAAAAGACAGATTTTCCTGATTCCGTGCCCAGCACTCTTGCACACACTATCTGTTACGGAAAAACTATTTCAGGGAAGCAGTAATGTAATGATTCAAATTATGGAATGGAATGTTGCATCCAATCATTTTCCTTAATGCCATAACTAAATGCACAAAGTAAAATATGGTAAATGACTGTATAGTGCAGGACGTTTTGTTCTTTAAGAGTAATTCTGTAATGAAACTCACATTATTCTTCAAGATGACTCATATGACTGACTTTCTGAACTTTTCGAACTTTGAATTGCAGCAAATGCAACAGAAAAGCATTATAAAAGCAGGTGTGAGAACCCAAGCAAAACTTAACTTGTTATTCAATAATTACCTGGATTATTTTGTCAGTGAATTGAAGTCAGAAACTAGGTCAGTATGATTCATTCACACACAAACCAGTTTTATGCATTATTAAAAGAAATTATGACAGAATTCAAATTTTAAACTTAAAGTTACTAACTGCTACACAGCATTACTTCTTAGCATCTTTTATGATGGCATCGAGTTGGAACTTTTGATTTATAAGCCCAGTGAAAATTCTTTTTGTAATTACTGCCAACTTATGTCATTTGCTTTGAACACAGCACTATTGTCTCTTTCTGTCTTTCATCAGCAGAACAACTGTGTACAGCATTGGCTTGTTTGAACTTGTGCGAGCACAGAACTGCTATATTAGCTTATCCTCCGAGACCATTTGCTTAAATTAGAATAAAAGATCAAAGAAAATTACTCATAAAAACTGAAAATCTCTCTCTCTTTTTCTTCTCAGCAGCACAGTGGAATGGTTAATCTGTCAAAAAGTGATTGTGCAACCAACTTTTAATCTTATATAATAACATTAAATACTGGATTTTCATAACTTTTTTTGAAAAAAAAAAAAAAGCTATTTCTGCTTTAAAGTACCAATGTGTTACACATCTGGGAGAGGGCTGGCATTTTATCTTTGCATTTGAATGATTGTTCAGAATATATTCAGTGTAAATGATGTGGAGCCCAAAAAAAAATAAAAAATTCAAATCACATTCTTACAATCTCTGTGGACTACAGCATGTTCTTTTAATATACTACACTTCATCTACAACAGGTGGCGAATATCTGGTACATGGACACCATTTTCTGAAGTTTTAGTCAATGTTTGCAGTATTCTTTGAATTCTGGTCTAAAATAACACCCGTTTCACTTCTGAAAGCATAGCTAAAAGATCAAATGTTGCCATATCAAGTCTAGACCAGACTTTGTTGATCAATAAAGAAATAAGGTTTCTGATCAATTTAACATTGACATTGAATTTTGGTCTTGTGACAAAATTTAACCAAATATCAAAGTCATATGATGTGCCTGCTGGGATCTTAAATGTTTCAGTTGCGTTACTGTCTATTCAGCATCAGAAAGCTCTCGGATTTCATCCAAAATATCTTAATTTGTGTTCTGAAGATGAACGAAGGTCTTACGGGTTTGGAATGACATGAAGGTGAATAATTAATGATAACATTTTGATTTTTGAGTAAACTATGCATAGGCGATTTTGGAGAGGCTAACAATAGCAAGCTAGCTTCAAATGCATAAGATCCCACCCTACCTGCATAATAACTCTCCAAAGCCATATAAATACATCCAGACCACTTAAAGGGTTTAACTCACCAAAAAATTATTTTGTTGTTCCAAACCCATAAGGCCTTCATTCATCTTCGGAACACAAATGAAGATATTTTTGATGATATCAGAGAGCCATCTGACCCTCCATAGACAGCAATACAACTGAAATGATCCCAGATCCAGAAACATAGTAAAAACACTGGTAAAACAGTCCATGTCACATCAGTGTATCAACCTCAGTTTTGCAACACTAGGAGAATATGTTTTTTTGTGCAATAAAAACAAAAATAACATTATTTAACTTACGTCTTCTGCCATTTTAAAGAGCATCACAACGTAAGCGTAAACATTCGCAGATCACGTACATGCGCATGCTTTCACCTGCATGTAAACAAGGCTGATTACGTCAAATACATTAAAGCTTGTGTACGCCTTGCGTTGCAATACTCTCTGAAATGGCGGAAGACGTAAGTCACGGGAAGAATGGTAGAGTTAAATAATGTTATTTTTGTTTTCTTTGTGCAAAAAAGTACTATTTTCGTAGTGCGACGAAACTGAAGTTGAGCCACTGATGTCACATGGACTGTTTACCGGTGTTTTTACTACATTTCTGGACCTGGGATCATTTCAGTTGTATTGCTGTCTATGGAGGGTCAGATGGCAGTAATTAATGACAGAATTTTCATTTTTGGGTGAACTAACCCTTTAACTTAGCTGCTGTTATAACCAAGTCACCTACTCTGCACACTTTTCTTTAGATAAACCCTCCAGGTCAAAAAGTCATTGTTTTATGTAAATTTTTTTATTCAGGACAGTACAAAATAAATAAAAAAATGCAAATGTCATAAGTTAAATGCTATGATTGCAGATGTATGGTTTAGAATTGGTTTTTGCAGCTGTGATTATTTGGTTATTTATTATGGGGGGTGCTTATTGAAACTTCACCTGGACATCTGTCAGCCTGTCAGTAAACATAATTTTCTTTACCATCAAGAAATATCTATGCTCTACGTTCCCTTGTGAACATTTATTGTCATTCCTTTATTTAAATAATCAAAAGGCGATGCCTATTATCTTTCACTTCCTCTTATCAGCGCAACATTTTCCTGCATCCAAAAGAGAAGTCTTCAAATCTGTGGTTCTGAAAGGCCTGTGAAAATGGTTTCATCTCTGAAGCAAACAGCTTCTTCTGATAGAAAAGATGAAAGGTGCAGAGAGAGAGAGAGAGAGAGAGAGAACGAGTATCCAGTTTATCCACACAGCAAACAGAGATGCGTGCTTTTTTCCGAGTATTTGCATGTGAATGTGAGAATCTGTTCCCATGGCTCTCTCAGGCACGAAAGGTAGGACGACACCACAATAGCTAATGTTTAGCATTTGAAGATCCCAGTGACAAAACGCCTCTCTATTTAGCCTTCACATACACTGCCGAGGGACGACTGGAACAAACTGGGAGAAGGTGACAATGTATTAAACACATAATAGAGTTCTTGCAGGAAACACAATCAGGTGGCAAGGATGCACAGTCTGTTCTCCAGCATTGTGTGAAGTTAAATAAAGCTTCGCTGATGATTTAACAGAGGAACGCTGTGTTCTGCTCAAGCTGTTTATGTTTCACAATCAGAAGTTTTAAACTGCAAGTGTTACAACAAGCTTGGAACGAGCGCCTCCACGCACTCACAATGTCTCTGCATTGACCGTGAGCATATGTTGTGTCAGTATAAACACATTTTGTCATCTCGGAGTCCAATTTCTGGAATAACAGTCATTGCTTCTGTGGCCGCTGTGGATTGCACCTTCGCAGATGCTGCATAAACCACTAAACAACCAGACAAAGGCTTTATACGATGGTATACACATGTGGCACACTGGCAATTGCGGAAATTTAGTTTCTAGTGTGGGGACAGAACCGATCCAGATAATGAACTCCCATTTCCCATAGTACATACTGGCACACGGACAAAAGCGCACACTAGGGGCCAATAGCACATGAAGATTGCCATGTGTTTTGATATAACAGCAATGTTTTTATTATTAAAGTTTGCAGCTTATTTTTGTAGCTGTACTCATTTTAAAGTTTATGAAAAGACATTTTGAGCTGAGGATTGGATTTCTAGTGGATTTTTTTATTGGCAAATTTAAAAAATGTTATATATATGTTAATAATGTTATATATAGTACAACATATATACACACACATACACACAATATATATATATATATATATATATATATATGTATAACATATATTAACTAATATGTTTATGCTTATTAACTAATATGTTATGTCCATTTAATTTCACATTTCTGTGGAAAATACAGAATATACTGTGTAAAACCATGGAAATGTTGAATATAATGTGCATATGCATTACAAATTCTACAGATTCACTCTTTGGCAGAGGCCAAGTGTTGAACGTTGTGAACACACACACACACTCACACAAAGATTCGTTCACGAACCAGACATCACTACTTGTTCTAAACAAATTGTTGATGCGATTTCAAGTTTTTCTTCAAAAAAAGAAGAAGATTGGAACACAGTGTGAGTTGTTTTTTTGTTTTTTGACCTTTTGAAGTTGGACACATTCCTCATGCACACATATGTATACTTGAATCCAAGCTGCTTCGGATAAAACCATAAATGTAACCATTACACTGCAGTTCCATCTCCAAAATCTGTTGCAAAAATGCAAATGTGTTTCTATTTGATCTAACATAGCAGTATTAATTTAAAGAACTTACACATTTTAGCATGTTTTTTAAGCATTTAAGCACTCACTATACGTTTAAGCTGGAGAGTGAATATGTATGTTGCCCCTTCATTCACCTATAACATAAAGGCCCACCACATCTTTTCCAAGTTGCTTATGCTGCACTTCCTCCGCTCCTTTTCTATTGGCTGTGAGGAGTCGTCTGATTTGTTTACTCGGGGTCAATTTGCTCATCCCTCCATTGTGCTCCAGAATATTCATCACAGCTGTGTACACTTAATTGCCATGGAAACAATTAAAGCGCCTTCCAGTTAAGAATCTGCATCTGCCCAGCTGCAATAACACAGAGTCTTGGAATTAAATTAGAAACGTCAGTCAAAGGATGTAGGTGGAGAAAAGGTTTTAGGTCACTTTAGACTGCACAAAGACTGGCATGCTAATGGAGCTACATTTCCTGCGCTTTCCTTTCTCGCGTAATAGTGGGTTATCAAGAAAATGGACATCTTACAGTGGAACTGTCCTACCCTGGGGCTGCCGAAACAAGAAATACCAAAGACCTGGATCTTTTCGCACTTCCTACCCATCTTTCGTTCTTTTCTCCGCCTGCTTTTTTAGCACTGCCAGTAATTTCCCAATGGGTGTTAGCACAGTAAAAGTCATTATGTTTTCAAACTGTGGTGGCATAGCCTAAAGTGTCTGCTTCTTTGACACTAAACTACGATCCCCCTGACATCCACCTTCTATTCTCCAGTCGGAATGATTGGCTTGGAATAGATAACTCTCAAACATCAAGCAGAGAAATGAGCCTGCACTTAGAGACAGGTGAGGAGACTAACTCGCTCTCACACACAAACACACACACACACACTGGGTGGGTGATGTGTCAACCTGCCACCAACCCTTTGACCCGGCACAGACACCATTAGAGGAACAAATCAACTGAACCAGAAAGAATGGGATTTGTTCCAGCCATCTCTTCACATGGAAATATGGACAAGTGGAGAAAAGGATAGGCTCCTCCTCCATCTAATTGGTGGAGAGAAATACACATTTATTACCCAAGGAAGGACATGAATAAATACTAATTTATTGGTTGCAGCATAATACATTCAGAGACATTTACTCATCTCATGTCATTCCAAACCCAAATTACTTACTTTCTTATATTTACTTGATTATATTCATTACACGGCTCTCTAGAATACTTGATTATGATATCTGCTGCATTCAGCAGTCATATAGTTACTGTAGTAATTGAATGTAACAGTTGGGCTCTGGAATAAAATAATACAATTCATTTTCTCCAAAAAGGGAACTACTGTGAGCTTCGAGCTATCTGTCGAGACACAATTTTAGCAGTCCTATAAGATCCTTGCGTGTCACACTGTGACACGTGGATATAATAAACTTTGCTATGATGTGTGTAAACTGTACGATGGTGACAACTATTGACTCATACGCCACGATGCACGTTACTATAGAAAAATAAAATGTCAACAGCATGCACTAGTGGTAATCAAAAAGACATTTTATGCAAGGTGAAAAAAAGTGGAAGCAGTGAAAGAGGAGGATAAAAGCTTGGGTTAAGCAGTTTTACACACACATATAGACCATCAACTTGGAGCTACAATCACATAAATTGCCATGATTGTTTCACAATGCCAATTTTTTGTTTAGGACAGTAAAAAAATGTGTTTCAGGCTTAAAACTGCATTGGTTGAACTTAATTTTTAACAATATCTTGAAAAAAATAACATTGTTCTTTAACCCATTCTTCACCAATCAACGAACTGTCATTCAGAGATTGTCTGATTACTGATTACTGGGTTAAGATTCACAGTTCTAAAATTGGAGAAGGTGTTATGGTCAACTTGGATCACGTTTCAACCAATTACAACACAGCCTAGACAGCTTAAATTTCTGTGTACCTGCATTAATACATACGATTTTTGACAAGACGTACAAATTCGTATACTGTAAGTGAAGTTGTACGAGTTTATACGCATTAGCCAACTAGTAAAATATGTACAAATTGCAGTGAGATTGGTTGGGTGCTTGTCTTGTTGCCAAGGCGATTGATTTGTACATTGTAACAGTCATATTTAAAATTTTTATAATTTTAAATCAAAACATTACATCTTCACGTATTATGGCTTAAAGGGTTAGTTCACCCAAAAATTATTGACGAATCTGCTGGATTGTCTCTGCCATATCTGTCTGCCGTGGAATATACCTTGTGCCTGTTTTCGTTGTGGAATAAAGTCTCGCAAATGGATCCGACTGACTCCGAGAGTATGTTACAATCAGAGAGCCATCTGTCCCTCCATAGACAGCAATACAACTGAAATGATCCCAGATCCAGAAGCGTAGTATAAAAACCGGTAAAAAAGTCCATGTGACATCAGTGGATCAACTATAGTTTTGCGACGATACGGGAATACTTTTTTTGCGCAAACGATGTGAGGGTAAGTAATTAATGACAAAACTTTCATTTTTGGGTGAACTAACCCTTTAATAGAAGCTTCACAGGTTCAGTCTGGGATTATTTTGCGGAAATGACGTCCTGAATATGCATTTTGCCTTAAATGTAGACAATTTAATCCCATGTACCAGTTGTATGGTAATTTTTTTGAAGCTTAGGAGTGTTTGGCCCCATATGCTTAAATTGCTTTGCTAAAAGAAGGTCATGTATTCGTTTGGAATGACACAAGGGTAAATGATAACAGAATTCTCATTTACAAGTGAACAATCCTTTTAAGGCCAGTAAGTGAACTATCTTGAGGTTTAGGCACATGCTTGATTTTTATTCTGCCTGGAAAGCATAAGACCATTGGCTTTATATCTAATTCTGTCTTTTAATCCTGCTGTCCAGCAGACACATTCATAACAGAAGTATTTGCTGAGGAAGACAGTTTTAACCAAAAATATCTTTGCGCCGTCTATACAAATCCTCCTCTGTGGTATCTTCTTTCATTCAGAGTAAAATGTATGTAATGTTCTCTGTCTGTTCTGAAGTGCGAGAGAGTATCTACTTGAGAGAAACAAACTTGCTTTGTTAAATTCCAAAAATAATATTCTTTTAAGGGTCGCAATGCCAATTTCACTCAACGTCAGTTTTGTTGGAAGAAAACAACAACAGAAACCTACAATGATTTTCAATAGTACACTGTGAGTACAGGGATCTAATTATGAATAATTGGTATCTGGTTTCTCATCGTGACAGGCATCCTGGCTTGGCTGTATGAAATCATTATATCCCTAATCGCAGAACGGACGCTGCGCCCTTCATAAATCTGCATTAGCGTGAATCTCACTTTGAAAGACTTGTGGGTACGGCTGCTTAAATCGCTATTACATTCACATTACTGTACTTGCTGGAGTTGTGACGTCTTGACAAATGGCTTACATTGCGCAAATGTCACTTGAAGCTCAACAATGGATTCGCTGTAACACTGCAATTATGTTTAACATACGTTTTGCACAATCAAACGAAGCTTGATTCAATATGCACAAGATCTAGCATTGAATAAAGCCGATTTGCAAATTGTTGTAGGCACCGGACTCAACTTGGATCCTTATTCTTATGCACAATTTGATTACAGAGAACCACATTAAACCAACCGAGAAAATAATCAGACCATTTATAATAGTTTTCTTTTTGCATCATTAGTTTTTATAAAGATTATTACCGTAAACTCAAAATTCATGGCACTGTAAGTCATAAGACATTATGCTTCATCCAAAGCTTAATAAACTAGATCTCAGTTCCTTCTCACAGACGAAAAGAAGATTGTGTTTTCATATTTTATCTCTGTTTGAATCCACATTGTCTGTTTTCTTTCACCACTGACCTTTCCAAACCTTCAGAGATAATGATTTTTGATAAGTCACAGAGAGAATTTAAATGTTATCACTTTCTACACATCTCTGTTGGACTTCTGTGTCCAAGAAGGCTGTCTTTTATGAACAGTTTCTCTGGAGAAATGAGTCATACTGTTTGGATTTCGGTCTTTCTGTTTGGGTCTAAGCAGGTGAGAGGAGCTTTATCAATGGCTAACCGCATAAACAATAATTACTGATCAAAAATACAACTATATGTCAGTTTCTACAAAGATGATGTAGATCAATAGGAAAAATTGATCTATAGGCATTCAAAAATGCGGTGCCCGGGGAGCAGTTAGGGGAACGGTGCCTTGCTCAAGGGTCTCACCTCAGTCATGGTATTGAAGGTGGAGAGAGCGCTGGTTATTCACTCCCCCCACCCACAATCCCCGAATCTGAGATCACTAGAAAAGATGATTCCATTTAAAATGTTTAATAGTTTAATAATTTAGGACTTTACATGATCAATTACTTTTATATTGTAAGTCCCCTTGGAAAAAAAGTGTGGAAAATGACTAAATGTAAATGTAAATTTAATCCATCATTGTGCCTTTAGGTTAATTCTCAAGCAACATTACAATTCTAAGGTCTTTATTTTGAACATATTCATCATCAAATAATTGAAAAACCTTACAAAGCACCTTACAAAGCTCGTTTTTGATTAATCTGAGCTTGGAAGCTATTTGCCAGATTTATGTCGAACGTCTTCTATCATTTGATGATGAAATGCGGGGTAATATGTCTGTAGTTTATAGCTTACAAGCGGAAACATCACGCTTAGGTGCCCTATAAATCTCCAAAATCTACCAACAAGACTTTTCTGGAAGACAAACTGCAGGCTAGCAACATCTGGCAAGGGATATGAGTTTTGCAATGCTGCTGTGAAATATAATTTTGCCACAATGTGTCATGAGTCAATTCTTTCCTTATTTTTATAACTGTGTTTCACACCAAGAGATTCTGCCGCCGTCAAGCTGATGTTCTGCGTAGCCCTTGGCTTCTTACAAAATGAAACACAAAAATGAAACTTTATTGAACTGCACCTTGGAGATACCCAGGGCGTAGCGGTCTCTTTACTGATATCTCAAGTGCTTCACCTTGTAGAAGGAATATTGGAGCGAGTAAGATTTAAAAAGAAAGAAAAACACCAAGAAAAAACAAAACAGCCTTGAAGCGATTTCAGATTGCTCCTCATAACCTTCCAATACATTCCTGCAGAATCCAATTTAGTGCAAGATATGGAATAAAACTGTCACAGAATGGGAAATGTTATCGCCTACTGATGTTAAGACATACTGTGTGGGTTAAATTGAATATTTCTGTGAAGCTTTGAGTTTTTTTGGGTTGAAATTCACTTGTTCTTGCCAATTATTTTATTTCCAGTTTCATAGTAATGTCATTCGATGCAACTCTGATATATTCAGTGGGCTTATTTCAATTTCACATTCATGGTGATTCAACTTTAGTGTGACGGCAGATTGAAAGTGTGCTTATCAACAATGTGAATAAATCACTGAGCTTGGATTGCGGTGCCGTATATGCCCTTCACTGTGATATCCATCATTATTTTAATGATCTGCAGCATCTGAAACCGTTGGATGGTGCGGTGTCAGTCAATTCGCACCAGTATGTGTTGGCGTTGAGTTCAGGGCTTTCTGATTGCACAATGTCCCCGTCAAAGGCTCCGCAGGGACTTCAGGTGTAAGGCTGACCTGTCATTCCCTGCAAGGCTTTGTGTCTCTTTATATGCTGATCATTAGCCGAAGTGAGATGTTTGAGTGTTGTTTTTGCACTGAAGCAGAAATATGTGGTTATACTATATCAGTGGCACCAGGGGTTCATAACCCAAAAATTGGACACAGGACTGACAACAGGGGGAAAACAACGGCGAATGCAAATATAACCATACAATCATCCATACTTACGTTGGTGTTCCCAGTACAAAAATGACTGGCCTTTTCAGAATTGCTTGCCAACCATATTTTGAGGGAAAAAAACCTTCTGGGTCAAAAAGACCAGAATGCAACATGAGGGTTAGTATTCAAGAAACGTTCGGAAACCTAACTTGTCCATTTTCCTATTTCCACTGGATTTAATTGCTCCCGGTGTGTTACTTATCAAATCACAAGATCACAGGTAACATAATCAATGCGTGAGTTGCTCTATTATTTCTGAAAGGCTGAATATCTGATATTTCACCATTTAGGCAACAATGCATCCGTCATGCTGTAAACAATGATTTGAAATGACTGGAGGAGAAACGGCTGTAAGATTAAGCCATCATTCAAAAGACATTTGATTGATACATTATAAACTCAAAGACTGTGGTAATATCTTCAAACTGAGTCACAATTCAATTTATGGGGGGAAAGCATTTACACAAATAATTTTAATATCAACTATGACACAACAAACTCCACTAACTCGTGCGTTTCCAAATCCCGCTCACACACACACACACACACACACACACACATATATTATATATGTTCCAGAAGAGTTTGTCTGTTTTATATACAATAGTCAGTAAACCCGCTTGACCCCTGTATATGAAATATGCATTATACTTTCATAAAAATATTTTTCCTCCCTAGAAAAACTAGCATATATTTTGTAACATCCTAAGGATAGCATGAAAATGTATGAGCTAAAAACACAGAATGTACCAATTTACTTGGATCATCTGGGAACTAGGATGATCTAGATAATGATCATCTCCCAGGGGTTTTTTTTCACACCCAGCTGACTGAATCTTTACTGATCCTCAGCTGAAGGAGAAGAGGTGTGGAACGAGGGATCCATTAGAGGGAAAGGAAACAGCAGTCAAGGCCTCCATGCTCTGATGATTTATGTGTTCAATATGAGGGCAAGGTGCATTTTTCTCCATTTTAGCGCTTTAGCCCTGACACTCGGAGCAAGGGGGTGCAGGAGGCCGTAAAAGTGTTTGGTTTGGACTCAGAAGCAAAAGATGTTACTCACACACAACCTTTGCCACAAGTACAAACCCCGTTCCTGCCAAAACAGGATGTGAGAAATGTCAAGCATGAATTGAAATAGTTGATATAAGCTGAGTGAGTAAATAATGAATAAACAGAAATAACTTACTGCAAAACTGATGAACACAAAAAATTAAAATAAAATAGAATGAATAAATTAATCAATAAATGAAATGCATTAACACATTAAATAAAAACGAATTAAATTAAACTGAACAAATACATGAATGAATAAAACAAGCGTACTTATAAAATACTTACAAATATTTTTTAAATAAATAAAATGGATAAATAATTTAATAAAACTGAACTCAAAACATGAATAAAATACAACTTTAAAACTTTAAAAATGTAAGAAAGATATGAATACAATTCTAGAATAAAATAAATGTATTATTACATAAGAAAAATCAATAAAGTAGAATGAATAAATATATTAATAAAATAAATAAAATATAATTAATAAATATATTAATAAAATTTAAAAAATGAATAACACAAGTAGAACACACCATATTAATATATAAAATTAATATGAATAAAATACGAATTACAAAATAAAAATGTAAAAATACATGTATTCACAAAAATAAAATAAATAACTGAATTAATTTAATAATGAATGA
>JAUMHE010000041.1:783988-800172 GCA_032359235.1 Enteromius mattozi | reverse complement strand
TGTGTTTGTATTTATATATACATAATAAATATACACAACATACATATATTATGTAAACAAAGACTTTTATTTTGGACACTATTAATCGTGATTATTTGTTTGACAGCACTAAAATAAAACAATAATGTAAGTTAATAATATATAGAAATTCATCTCATTTCACTTTACTGCTGTAAAGATGAGAAAGCCATCTAAACAGGTGTTGAAACGGACCTGTATGTGAGAGAAAGCATGAATATTAATGAGCAGGCGTTTATGAAAATGAATATTCATAAGACAAATCCAATCTAATCCTCTTCAGTCACACTTTCTGTGCATGTTGACATAAAATGCATATAGATGCTAATCTCTGCTAAAAACGTGTGATATAGCATGCAGTAACTGCAACAGAAACAAGCTTTTTAATGACAACGTTGTTAACGTTGACGCGAAACAACGTACCTCATTTCACCAGCGACAGAATCAGTGTGCAGATCCAGCCTAAAGATGTAGGCTTGGGGTTAATTAGCCGTAAAATACAATGCTAATCTAGTCTTTATGAGGTCACTGTCGTGGTCCGATGACCTAAAGTTAGACAGGATCATGACAAGACAGGATTTGTTCCACAAGGCGAGCTAGGCTTGTTTGTTTTAGTGATATATAAAATCTCTACGACTGGCCTGTAAAAACCAAAAGAAAGCTTCGCAATGTGAAAAACGTGTCTGAGAGCATATGTAAAAAAAAAAAAAACGTTAAAGATGAATTCATGCATGACTTTTCTCCTCATCATGCAACTTTTTGCACGGGTTTGAAGTCACATTTCCACTTTGACGAAATTCATAAGGCATACAAGTGAATTCTGAATAAAAGTGTCACTAGTAGTTCAGAACTGGTTTTGAGGGTATCAGAAACAGGCTATTTCAAGACAGAAACAACCATCACAAGTGGCATGCGACAATCTCACTCTCGGTTATTGCAGAGAAATGTATTTCTGAGAGAAAAAAAGAGAAAACACTTCTATGTATGACCCTCTTTCATTTTGTACCAAGTAAGATGCGTATTATCTTATGTTTAGGACAGCGAGGAGATGCATTAGATGGATTTTTTGTTTATTCCTGGCTTTTCAGAGCACAAGCTGGTTCTAGAAGTGACGCTTTTTACAAGGAGGTGACGGCGAGTCCTGTCAGAAGCTATAGACACCTCAAAGGTTCCAAACACAGTGTGTAAGCAGGTCTGTTGCTGTTTTACAGTGGGGAGGTCATGTTTAGGTTATCATGCCATCCTCAAAAAGACAAAGTCTGTTTGGAGACAAGATTATAATATGATTCAGATTGAAATGAGAAGAAATTGCTATCAATATCCTACATGATCTGTACTTCAGTATTTAAGCTGCTCTGAGCCTAACATCTATAGATTGTGCAGGACAGTGTTGTCAACAGTAACCTCCTTTACCCTTTCTGGTATTCTTGACACTAAAGCCTATTGTTCAATAACTTTAACCAGTCGAGGCTAAACAATGGCTATCAGGGCCCTCTAGGTAATATATTCACAGTCACTATCCTCACCCGACAAAAACACCATTTAGTATTTTTCTCACATAAAACTGCCTGATTTTTCCTGCAAAAGTCTTGTGTTTCTTTATGGAAGGATGATGAAGCTGGTATTGTTCTAAAAGTAGTTTGAGAGAAAACAAATTATATTTTTGTCATAACCATGGACTGCAAATTTAAACCAGTAAATTCCTGCAGGGACTGGTGACTAGACGTGAAAATGATTGTGACATGTTTCGTACGAGCAAACCCTCCAACACATGCAGAAAACACATTTACAGTGTCACCTTTGACTGCCATTTGTTGCCATTTACTGTAAAATGACTCGCTGCACAGAAAATACTGCATGTTACTGGCAAGCGCGACTTAATTTACAAGATCAATGGTGTTTAATGCTTAAGTGCTTAATTTTTATGCAAAGGGAATACCAATACATTTTTTGGGATATGAATTTTACATCTTCTATAAAGTGCCAGTGTCAAGTCACTGAATCAGAATTGCCTTGTCAAAAATTCCCCTGATTTTTTTATTTTATATTTTCAAAACAACTGAAAGGTAAAACTGATATTTTTTCAGAATTATTTAATGAATAAAAAGTTCAAAAGAACAACCTAAATTTGAAAAATACATCTTTTGTAATATTATAAATGTGTTTACTGTAACTTTTCATCAATTTAAAATGTCCTTGATGAATAAAATGATTTCTTAAAGGGTTCATATGATGTTGTATTTGGTGTAATACAATGCGTTTATGCAGTTTAAGGTGCAAAAAACACATAATTTTCCACATACTGTACATTTTTGTTTCTTCTCTAAGCCCCGCCTCCTGAAACAGGTTAATTTGTACAAAGCTCATTGTTTTAAAAAACGAGGTGTGCTCTGATTGGCCAGCTATCCAGTTCACTGTGTTTGCCCGATTACCGCAAGCATGTGGCGGAAATGTTACGCCCCTCACCGTAACGTGATGCCACATCCCGGTGTTTTGACACTAAAACAATAAAACACATTACAAACGAGGCATTTGTTTCATCCAGTGGGGACATAATTACTGATTATCATGACTTAGTACTGTCTTTTGTGCGTCACGTTGCATCACACCTCATAAACATAACACTATGTCTGCATTCATAATCGGAAAAATAACAAACAGTAATACCCCTCACTGTTGTGAGTCACAAGTGCCAGACTGTCCTTGCAGAGGTAGAATTGCTCCACCTTATAGTCTCTTTGCACAGCCAGCATACACTACTCTCCAGGTTTTAGTCTGTCCTCCATAAATGCGCTAAACAGACTAATATTTGTGTTGAACTGTTCTGAAAGTGTTGTGAATACATCTTTAACCACTGATTTCTAGTTATGTCCTCTTTTGGAAGCACAAACAAAGTATTTTCCCTTTCACAACGACACAGCACATCCATCAACCGGCAGCTAGAATAATAGCTCTGCCTTCTTTCTTTGCATAAACATTTGGGTGGTGTTAAGAAAAAACACGCCCCCCCACTTTGTGATGTAGCAAAGTAGAGGCTTAGTTAAACAAGCCATTTTAGGGGGGTGTGTACAAGTTTTTGTGTACTTTTGTGTACTTTTATAAAGAGTATCTCTTTGGTTTTGAGACTTTAGTCTTTGAAACTTTACAGATCTTCTTTATGCACCCAGAGCTTGTAACATTCTAAAGAGAAAGGACAATATAAAATCACATCATATGACCCCTTTAAGAAACCTGACCCTGAACTTTTGTACTGTAGTGCAAACACTGTAGCGCTATCAAAACATTGCTCTGTTTTGTTTCAAAATATAACCAGCTCCAGCGTAGCAACAGTGGCTCAACCAATGGGGTGAGTTTGGGGCGGGGCTACCTGCGTGGCCATCCAATGACAGAATATGGGAGTGGTTCTACAGGACACCTGCTTGGAAACAGTCATAAAATGGTACAGAAATGTCACTTTTTTCATGAAAAGTGCAATCTGCCATTGCAAATAAATAGTGTATATGACTCTAAACCACAGCTTCTCATTAACATTTTAACATAAATACAGTGAAGCGATTATTTGTGTGGGATGAGTTTTGAGAAATGGATGTGTGAGCATCAAACACTTGGTGGAATGCTGTTATTCCACTTCAGCAATCTTTGATTTGTAATCCAACCCCAGGCAGTGCTCCTTTCGCCCCCTTTCTCTCTCTCCCTTTCTGTATCTCTCAACACCCTTTCACAAAGGCCTCAGCCATTAGCGTTCCAGCTTGCTGTTTTCAGTAAACCTCTCCTCACAGCGACATCATACACCAAAGCCCAAAACCACTCTTTACAACCAATGTCATAAGCACATTTCCCAGTCGTGAATAACAGTTTTCTTTGCTGGGAAACTGTTTCTGAATCTAATAATTATCCTCTTCATCCTCCTAATTCAGACTTTAGTGTTTGGCTGAGAAACGGGCCGGCTGCCAGCTCGAAGCAGAGTCTGAGTTGTCAGGTGGATTACAGTCATATGAATCGCTCCGCAGGAGGCCGAGCAGCCTGCAATTACAGCGTGGCGGCGCCTTTGATTTAAAGGAAACTTTCAGAAACTGACTAAAATGTTGAATAATAAGCCATTAGAGATTCTGAAGGCCAGAGCCCCAAAAGAAACCCTCCCTCGCTTGAAGTTTCCTTCGCACACACAAAGTTGTTTGACGTCACTAAGCATCGAACAACGTCTGCGCTAGTTAGTCAGACACCTGTGACTAGCCGCTTTCACTCGTAGTCAAAAGTTTCGAAAAATCTTTACAGCGTGATTAAGAGCGGTAATCGCTTTCTGCGCAAAAATATCAGTTTATTCTATTGTACTAAAAGCCCTGAATGGGATCCTTTGAAAAGAACAGGAATCTTTTATATGATGGCCTCTGGATTTTTAAATGAAAATGAGGGGTCAACTTCTCTCATTTTCCTCACAAAGGACTGAAAGGAAGGGACCAAGCAGACTTGAAGGCTACAGCAGAAGGTGATGAGATAAAAAGAGACACAGCCAGCGCCGCCCCGGCTCACATCAATGCAGCATTGTGAGCCCCGCCAGAGACAAACGAGCACCGGCCACAATCGGAGCGGGGCCGTAATTAAATTTCACACAATATGAGGCAGCAAATGACATGTAAATTATAAATGGCTGATTCCTTGCTTTCCATGACAGTGTTAAATAAGGGAGGTGTAAGTGAAATCATTAGATTATGCCATTCAGCGACAGGAGGGAGGGGGTTTTCAAAAGGTTGCCGTCTTGGAGGGCCCGCAGCCAGCCCTGGCACAAATGATGCACTCGGAGACTATTTCAAACAGCGGCGAGGACAATGCCGAACCAGCCCTTGATTGTGTTTGTCCACCTAGGTATAAAACAGACATTATGGGCATTTTGTCCCGCTCACCAAGATGCTCGGGCGGGCTAAAAAAGAGAAGTGAGATAAGTGGATGTACTTCACTGGCTCCTTGTATCTCCCACCAATTACCCTCTAAATACATAGACACAGCCCACTAGCGTCAACAATGAAATATAGCTCCCAAAGAGAAAAGAGGGCCATTTCAAAAGCGACGTCGCATGCATGGAGGAGTACCGTGGGGTAATTGCAGAGGGACAGATGAAGGACCGCTTCTTTTCAAGGAGCGAGAGAGAGAGACACACAAATACAAACAAGAAGGGGTAATCTCACTTCAAGAGACTTGAAAAACTTTGAAACAAAAACCCTTTGAAAGCCAAATTTTAGAGAGAAATTGTTTTCAGCTTGCATATATGTTCAGTATGTGACAAAATGTAAAGGGAAAAGAGTAATGCTGTCAGAGTGCAATTAACATTAAAAGTTAATCAAATATAAAAAAAATTAAATAAAAAATAGGGTCATCAGTTTTTGCAAACTAAAGGTGATTAAAAAGTAATGTGTGGGCACTGTGTGCTATCACATACATGTCCGGCCTTCTTAATTAGGACAAATCCCCTTTTAGCCAGTACTAGAGAGAGAATAGGCAGCCCTAGAGTGTTTGTGAAGAAACTCATTAAAAATGTGGAATGCTGTGGAGAGAGAGGGAAAGAGAGAGAAAGAGAAAGAGAGAGAGAGAGCGTTACGTCTTTCTGCTTGAGTAGCCACAAGTGGCCTCTAGGATAAATGTTCCCCTCTCGTCTCAAGTAGTTGTCTTGAACCAAGTGCCGAGAGGAGAAAAGAGCCACAACTTGTTAGTCAACAAGTTAGCTTAGAGGGGCCAAAGAGGGATTTGGAAGAGCAAGAGCAAGGTTGTGCCACACACACACACAGAAAAAAGTAACGAGAAACTGTAAGGCCCTCCTGCTAACCGAATGAGATCAGATAAACTCCAGTAAGTAGCATCATGACAAACACGGTCGCCAAAAGTTTGATTTTAAAATCTGATGATACCATATTACACTATCAACTATCTAACCTTCCTTCTTTCCATCCATCCATCCATCAACTTATCTGTCACTTTTATTTCTATCTATAAGACAGACAGACAGACATATATTTACACAGACAGACAGATAAATATCAGAAAAAATAGAGACATAAAAATCGTAACACATAGGCATTCAAACAGCTTCAAAAAAAAAGGCCAAATACACACACAGTGAAGGAAAGAGAGGTTGCCTCTCGCTCTCACCCTGTCAGCTCCAGAAGGCTTAGAGGCAGGCCCCAGCCCAGATTAACCCTGATCGGGCCATCCTCCCTGGGGCTCTTCTTCTCCAGCTCGGGCCCTGGGTTCAGCCAGGGAGTCATCACCACCTCCCCACTCTCTATCCTAAACATGTGCACCGTAGCTCAACTAAACAAAGCCTGAGATAGCCAACATCCATTAACTTAGCCAAATAATCCTGATTCAGATCTGGCTAAAGATGACGTCGGTCCCCAGAGCACATACGATGCCAAATTCACTCCCTGTGTTTAACATTTATTGTACTATATGCATCCCACAATTAAAAATGGAAATTAAATTGACAGATAACAGAAATATTGACACGGTTGTCAATGAATAAGTTTGTGTGTGTGAGTGCGCGCATGTATAAAGACACAATAAAACATTAGATGCTCTGGCGTGAGCTTCCCAAAGAGGAGAAAATTAATTATTTCAAATACATGTGGACCTTTTATGAGCACAGGCTTGATTTGCATTGAGGAATATTCAGCAGAAGTAATTGGTGCACACTGAATGAACTCAATTTTCATTCCAAATTTCCTTGGAGTCCCAAGGCACTACTGCACGGGATGCGAGTGGCAATACAAACAAAAGTAATGTCAAAAGGGAATGCAGGAATCGAGGAACAAAAGGGAGAGCAAAATTGTTTTAGCATCGTAAATGAACGATGAAAGCTTCATTCAGGCAGTGAGCTGAAAAAAACAGATATCACATGGAACGTTGACAGTTGATGTCTTCATATAAATGTAAGAATTTACATTCTAATTAAAAAGAATTTACATCTTAATCAACACAGGCTTAATTGTTCAGCTAGTGTTTTCCAGTAATGAAAAACAACATTGTTCTACCAGAAACTGAAGGAATACTATATTACCATTGGTGCTTTATATTCTAGATGAGTTAACGGACTGCTACATTAAAGTTGCATTTTTATTGTACCATCAAAATGGAATTTTTATCTTTTTATCTTTTATAAATAATATACAGAATTACACTGGCACAGATATTTAAAACTAAAGTTAAGAGACCACATACTCACTAGGGTCTGTGAGTTGCATGTAACCACCAAGAGTTCATGGAGCTTCATGCCCACAGCTGAACCCTTCAGCATCTTCATTTGGAGGCAGCTGGGGTTGGTGGGGGTGGTTACCTCAAACGCAAGCCTCTAGCCCTCAAAGACCTTTAGCGAGTTTGCTAACATCATGTAACTTCCCACACGTCTTTCTTTTTGGAACAGTTTTACTGCAAATTTTCTGTGTTAAACCACTAAAACTTTTGGTAACACTCTCTTAACTAGTTGCTCATCATAGCATCCATATTACTAGAAAATTAGCCATTTATTAGTAGTAATTAAGCATATGTCTAATTCTACATGACCTTATTCTACAACCCTAATCCTACCCAATACCTAAACTTAAAGGTTTAGTTCACCCAAACATGAAAATTCTGTCATTAATTACTCACCCTCATGTTGTTTCAAACCCATAAGACCTTCGTTCATCTTCGGAACACAAGTTAAGATATTTTTAATGATATCAGAGAGCCATCTGATGTCTGAATTTTTATTTTTGGGGGAGCTATCCCTTTAACTACATTCACTGCTTGTTTTCACGGCTTGTTTTCCATGCAATGATCTCGATATATAGACGCTATAATAACCAAGACTACCAAGAAGGCCTGAGTCAATACGCTGTTCAGGGGGGCCAGAAACCATAGCGGCATTACTGTAAAACAGTTACAAATAGTTTAGGGTATTTTATTACACCACCACTCAAAACCAGCCATCAAGATGCGGATTGTGCAAACTCCCTTTTGAACAAACCAGCATATGGTGATTAGTATGTTTTTAAGCATGGCTGTTGGTTTAAGCTGGAACTTAGCTGGTCATGTGCTTGCTTATGTTGGTCATGAGCTGGTTTAAGCTGGTCATGTGCTGGTTCTAAGCTGGTCTTGAGCAGGGGCTAGTTGCTTAGGACCAGCACACAACCAGCTAAAGTCCAGCTTAAACCAGCTCATGCCCAGCTAAAGACCAGCTTAAACCAGCATCCATGCTTTAAACAACAGGGCTGCCACAGCTCAGTTTGTCTGTGCTAGCCTTTAGCAAGTTAGTACTTCACAATTCATCCATTTCCTCTACTTCCAAAATAATGAATCAATACTGCATTTAAAGACTGTCATTGCTTGAAAACAAAGAGCCAAGTACAATTTCTCTCCTTTGCCTATGCTAATCTCTGAGTATCCTAATAAAACAAACAGCATGAGACGGCAGAGTTCTTATCAGCTCTATGAGAAAGCTGTGATAAAGACGGCTAGCAGCTTCCTCTAAACTAAAGTAATGTTCGACTGGTCACAAGACACTAAATCAGTTTAATCAGCTTTTACACTTTCCAACCATTTACACGTCCAACTTAAAAACGTCGTTCCGCGCTCATTAGCCAACACAAAAGACTAGCGACTAAATGAGGCATGATTCATGAAACGGATACCTTTAATCATCACTCCTAGCCCCTGAAAGGTCGTTTAGTATATTATATCTAAGTGCGCAGCTTATTCCTGCTTCATTACTGATAATTAAGACCTGTCATATTTTCTTGCACAATGTGTCGGCTAAGAGCTTTGGCATCTGCCAAACGGGCATCAATTTTCAAAGCCACGGAATGAAAGGTAAGGTGAGATGTTATAAAAAGAAGTTGATTTGGTTAGTATTTCTGTTTGTTTTATAATACCAAGAATGGGATTTTTGACTCTGTAGAAAAAGCTGAGATAAGACAGTATTTTCATCTTGATATCGGTTAGCTCTCAGCAAAAGTTATTGGGCTTCATGAACTGGGAATGGCTTGCTCACAAGAAACCTCTTGTAGCGCTATCTCCTTAGATAGTTATCACATGAATAGCCTAACAGACTGAATTAAGGGCAGAGACTTGGGAGCTGTGGAAATGTGGCAGAGAGATGCTGAAAGGGACACAGTGGCTTTTGCATTAGCATCTGTTGTGGCTCGACTGGCATAAACTAGTAAAGTGTCAGAGGTGCCACAGGGGGCGAGTAAAGAACTTTGCAAGAGGTAAAACGGAAATTGAAAAATGAAAAAGCTAAAAATAAGTCTCAGTTCCAGAATAGTCATCCACAGGTTAGGAGTATCTAGCATGGAGCATAAAACAGACATTTATAGATTTATAATGTAAAGACTAATTTCAAATAAATGCTGCTTTTTGAACTTTCTATTCATTGTATTCACATTTGTTTTCAACACTGATAATAGCTGTTGTTTGAGCAGCAAATCTGCAAATTAGAATGATTTCTGAATTATTATGTGACACTGAAGACTGGAGTAATAATGCAGAATGTATTACAACAGAAAACTAATAATATTTTACTGTATATTTGATCATCCTCGTGAGGATAATAGATTTAAAACCATAAAAAAAATCTTACCAATTGTCACACAAACATCTGCTATTTGAATGTTTTGGTGATTTTATTGTACTGCAGAACTGTCACTTTCATCAGTGACTGGCATTTGAAATCCACAAAAAGACTAAAACGATGCAAACAAAAACTAAGGTATATGCATCAGTGTTAATGACAGATTTCAAAAGAGGCCAAATTGTTACTGAAAACTAATTTCACTTCACAAAGCAAAAGTAGACAAGATTCTTCCAGCATTTCATGTTTTGAAAATGGTTCAAGGCTACGACTTCATGAGAATAAAAAATACCCCCCCCCCCCCCTCCCCAAAAGGCCTTAAGTTTGCTCAGTTGAAATGATCTGCTTTGACAAATTTAACGGCTCTTTTTTCTCCCTCTCCAAATGCACTTGTCACTCAGTATTAGCCGTCCTCATTAATGACAATGGGAAAGTTTATCTTAGCCACACATTTAAAATCATCCTCAGCTTACAATGGGGCTCAAAAATCTTCGACAAAATAGAAGGCGGATCTACTTACACAGACCCTTTTTTTGAAGTAGTGTTACTCTTTATGCCTGGCCATGAACAATCTTTTCACAACAATAAGGTACATTCTTCGGTGATCAATACTTATTATCTGTGCTCTGGTACATCTCTATACAACCTCTCTGAAAGGCTACCTGTGGGGTTTGGACCTGATGGTCACTGTGTGATCCTACACTACAGACACACACACAAGCTCATTTTAAGTCATCATGGTAGGCTCTTCTGTAAACAGGAGGGAAATTTTAATAATATTTTAGATGTAACATATATTTAAGTTAAAATTAAACACACACAAATACAGTATATATATATATATATATATATATATATATATTTATATACACACACACACACACACACACACACACAATTTAAATATACTTTACCTTTCTATATTTTTTTGGGATACGGATAATCATTTGATAGCCCTAAAACACACACACACACACACTTAGCAGCCACCCTATAAGCAAAAAATGTATTAAAATTGTTTTAAAATTCGATCTATTTTGGACTGTAACATACGCAACAGTCCTCTTATCTTCTGTTGTGAAATGTGACATGGTGTTAACCCTGATGTACACAAACGTCATTAGTTCCACACAATTCCCCATGTGTTTAAAATGCGTCTGGTCACGCTGTATGTTTGGTAAAGCTGCAACAGTCACACACCAAAGTTGCTCCCCACACCCCCAAGCAAAAGCCCAAAACTCCCATCCGACAAAACAGCCTATCCTGCAGCAGCCCATATCTGGACGAGACACAAACTGTGGGAAAGTTATTTTTAAGTCGAATGCCAATGGACACAAAGCAGGAATTGCTTCTGGCTATGGCACTCTATGGCCTGGATCAAAATTCCACCTTTAGACTTCCCCCTCTGAATACGGACTAGAGGGTGGTGGATGATGCCTGGGATGCTGATAACAATAAATTCTGCCAAAAGTACAGCCACCAATCCAGCACTAGGAGTTTTTGCACAATTGAAAATCAAAGGACTTAACAACTTCTAGTTGTCTGTGATGCTAATATAATTGCTAGATAAACAACATTAAGTGTTTGGTCATCCTTTCTCAGTCTTATTGTCCACTCAAGTGACTACTTGATAAACGTCACTTTACGTTTACTCTCTGGCAAAAACTATGACCTGTGACCTTTCTGAAAGCTAATTTGTCGTTAAAATAAACTGCAGAAAATGATAACGCCTGCCTACCAGACTAGCTCATTTATATTCGATTTTCACAAAATACTGTGAACATTTGCATTCAGATTCATTTAAAGTTAAAGTTGTTGTTTTTTCTTTTTTTTCAAATACATTAACCTCTTCAACATTGTAGTGCAAAGTCACATAAGCATATGTTTTTTTAATGTATGCCTAGTGTAGAGTTTGCACTTCTCCTAAAAATGCAAGTATAATCATTTCAAAAGCAATGTTATGCAATGTTTATATGTAGTTAAAGTCCCAAACTTTGAGTAGACAGGAGAAGTAGCAACTATATACATAGAAAATGCTTAATCTGTATTCCCAAAACCCTCCAAAAATTTTCCCCACTCACTTGCAGTTTGTATGTGGTTATCAACAACATGGCACAAATGCTGTCAAGGATTTTTAACATGCCTCCCATAATATTTTACACTCACAAATCATTTGCTCCTAACAATGCCAGAACTGCTTTCTTACTAAGAACTTAATTGGTAAGGACAAAGTAGGCAAAGAACATAACACAACAAGTCTTTTTCACTCATTCGTGCATTTTCTTTAATTAGAACTGACTGATAATCACGTCGGCGGCCATCTTGCCCTCAACACTCAAATCAGCACCTTGCATCTTACATAACATGGGCAATAATAAACCCCGCCATCATGTATTTGCGGCACAAGAACAAAATACAAGCTCTGAATTCCCAAACTGACCCCCCTTTTTGTCCTTATTTGTTGTCTTGTCTTTACCATTGCCCTTTCTTCTCCAATCTTCCTCCCTACTCTCTTCATCTATCTCTTTCTCCCCATCGCTGTACCTCTGGCAGGCTGATGCCAACATGTTTCAGGTTAGATTGCAGCCAATAGGAGCACAGATGTCATGACAGGATCTGACAAAACAGCTCAGATAAGAGCGCTACTCCAGGTGACAAGGACCTGAACTAGTGACCTAGACTCCAGCAGCTCGGCTTGTAGCTGGAGCTTCCAACAACAGAAACCACTTACAATTTGTTTGCCATTTTACTACACAAAATACCTCATGAATATATGAATCCATTTAATCCCCTCGCTAACATATGTTTTGAGCTTGATTGTCTCAAAATGGTCTAAAAGCGTTGTTGATGTATTTTACACATCACATTATGGAGTTATCAACTATACATAAATGTATTTTTTATATGGGTGATTTAAATACTCACATAACCAGGACCAATTCTGTAATGCGCGTCAGAAAGATGCATCTCAGAAGCTCCATGAAAGTAAAACCTGTCATAATATAGACACTATATTTTGTACATATAATACTGAACAAGTCTATTCTTAATTTATCATTCAGCTATGAATCACTAATCATGCTCACATCACACAAAAATGCAGACAGTCACACTTTTGTCAAGTGAAAAAATTATTTCTTTTTCTGGATGAATAACTTTGAGACTCGCATTGCAAGTACAAATTCATAAAACATTTGTAAAACATGCACAAATGGCCACTGGGTTGGACAGTCACAGCTGTAAGATACTGTCACTATAAAAAAATGAAAACCAAAAATAATTATTAAGATTCTCCAAATGACAGAAGCATCACAACAATGACACCTCTGAGAAATGCAATGGCTGCATGCGCTACATTCCAAAGCTAATCAAGCTGAGCTAACTTGAAACCAATCATGTAGTCCACATTCTCACCCTTTCAGTGATGAAGTTTTCATTAGCTTCAATCTCAGACCACTTAAGACGTTTAATTACATGCCTGTTTCACATTCTTAGCCAAGCTTTAACTCAATTTCCAGTGTGAAGAAACTAATCCAACATAGCTTACCTGTCCTGAAGATAATGGTAGACTCAGGCTAATGTACCTGAATGTTACTGCATGTCTACCTAGATTTAGCTTAGCATTATACAAGTAGTGCTATTAATCAAATTTTAACATAATGTTAAGCATAAAATATCACTTTCAAATTTCCCAATTGGAAAACTAAATTATTATTTCTTGCAGTTTGTTAGAGTGAACTAGCTAGACAAATGTGTGTTTTTAATGAGGAATGCAACAGTCTATGCATCAGTCTACATTTAGCCAAACCTCACACCAAACAATAAATTGAGAGACAAACAGACAGACAGACAGATAGACAAAGATAGATAGGTAAAGTTAACAGTTACATTTAAGCATTATTAAATTATTAATGTTCTTATAGATTACTTTAGGTGAGCTTTATATGAAAAGTCAGAAACTTCTGGTAAGTTTCATAAATGATTACAAGAAAAGACATTTTAACTGCATTACTTGGCTACATAATCATAGACGTGCCTTAAAAAACATATGACAGGACGTGTGACCATCCTCTTGGTCAGACGATCAGAAAATCAAAGGCAATTGGCATGACTCAGACTCAGGCCTTAATACCTCCTGATTGTGCAACTGTAAGCTGGTTTTGTGCGGGTACTGGGGAGCGCCGTGGCTTTAGCAGCAGGGAGATTAGCAGGCCGGCCAAAGTTGGCCTCCAATCCTTTGCCCTGCTGATGCCTGGAGGCTCTTTGAAGTAGACCCATCATACCTGGCATTGCAGCAGTGAGAACTAGACTGGTGTCAGCTCTAATCAGTTGGCTTGTCTGAGGATAGTGAACCCAGGCTTGTGCTAATTGGCCCAATTGAGGATTATACCCCTTTGCTGGAGATTCAGGACAGTCATTTAGTCAAATGTAGCCTTTTTTTTAAATCTTTGACTCATTAAGATGCCTTAATTTTTTCCCTTTATTTTAGAAATAGGATTGAACGTCTTTGATAGGCAGATGTAACAACTGTTTGTAAATACATGTTAGAAAAGTTAACCAACAAAAATAACATTAATATTTCTTTGACAAAAGCAAAAGAGCTCATGCGTATTTGAATAGAGACATTGAGGGAGTGTTGTGAGGAGACACTGTCTCTAATGTGGTCTAGATTTTGGGTAACTCCCCGGAGCAGACGCTAAGTAACTTGTTAAAATGGCAGTAGCCTGCCATGGCTATGTTCTAGAGGGGGGCAGGTGGTAGTAGAGAGGGCCAGCTATTGGGTGTGGAGGGTTTAAATGCACCTCTGGGGAACTAATGGGACAGACTGGCCTAAAATATGCAAGCAAAGTTACAGAAGGGAATAAAAACAATTCCAAATGACACAGTAATAATTTTTCTTGTGAGAAAATGGGTATAAAATTACATTTAAACTACTATTTTATAGATATTAGAGAGGTTTTGAAAAAACAATGATTCCAAATGATAACAAACAATGATTTATTTATAGAATTATATAGAAAGAACAATAAACAGAATGATAGGTAGATAAATAGATAGACAGAATGATAGAACAATGGAATGATATAATAATAAAATGACAAATAGAAAGAAAGACATGAAAGACAAAGAAATAGAGATTGATAGATAAATAGACTGATAGAACGACAGAACGATAGATAGATAGGTAGACAGATAGAATCATATAACAATAGATAGATAGATAGATGGATAGATAGATAGATAGAACAATAGATAGAAATATAAATATAAATATCAGAGAGATGAATTGAGAGTAAAGAATTTGACATTAAACCAAATGTTGACATCTCAGGACACATTTTGTCTATTTTTTTAGCTAATACTGTGCATAACTGATTGCATAACTTAATTCAATTCAAATTTGTTATTGTCTGAGAGCGTCAGTAGAGACCCCTCAGCAGAGCAAAGCAGAAGGTGAACTGTGGCAATGTGACAGGACGCCCAAGTCTCTTAATCAAGTGGTCAGCTAAAGAGGCCATCAGGTCAACACAGGGGCAGATCGGTCATTTGAGGGTGAAGTCCCAAACACCAAAGCGGTGCCAACCCAATAGAGCAGCCGGCCTGTGAAAGGAGGGGAGGAGGAGTATGCTAATTATCCACCGAGTATTCTTATGTGAAACAGGGCCTGGCTTAAGCCCCCTTTACGGTCTGGGGAGGATCAAATAGGTCCGGGGTTGTCAGTGCTGCCCACTTGTTTCATGTGCACCCATTATCTCGCTCCCTTGCATTGACTGGGACAGATAACTATCACGTCACTATGGACCCTCCTCTGTTTTCGCACATTTGATCTTTCACGCTCGGCTGGTCGAGGCCAGGGGACTTAATCAGAGAGAGGTATGGCATTCAGACACATTCAGCGGTGGTGGCTTTGCGAGAAGATCTTCCAGACCTAAAGAAGCAGCACCGAAGCTCTTTAGATGCTACCACCGGCCACCCACAAGAGCTTAGAAGCCATTATTGCCCCTTAATACTTCAATAAAAGAGAGATTACTGATTGAGAGTGAATACAATTGAGCCGAGTTATCTAAACCCGTTGCTCCTTACGGCACGAGAAGACAGAGCAAAAAGCTGAGAGAGTCCTCTCTTGAAACGCTAACTAGACATTTACGACCAATTTAACCTAATATCGCAAACATTGCCATCGCAAATGTTTGATGGACCTTGGAACTGTTCGAGTGTCTTAATTCAGCTCAGACCACGCATGTAATCAGGTTTTAAACAGCATCATTCAATCAGTAATTTGATTAAGGAGCTTCAGTAGGTAAACTGTTAAGTTCCTCTTGACTACAGACATGGAAAATGTTGCCAGATTAGTTAATAAGCCACAAAATCTGATCACTGAACATTTAATGGATGGTAACAAGTGGTACAAATAGTCATGGTTTAAATTAATGTTCCTATATATTAACTGTTCCTATAGATAAATAAATAGATTGTTTTACGTTATTAGGATGCACAAAAGTGTGTATTCTCACATAAATAATGTGTGTATGATAACTGTGTGTGTGTGAGTTTAATGATAATATAA
>JAUMHE010000041.1:753010-768267 GCA_032359235.1 Enteromius mattozi | reverse complement strand
ATATATTTATATAAAATGTTATTTGTCCTTGATTATCAAAAGAAATGAAAAAGTGTGCCAAGAGTAGTTTCTAGAAAGGATGAATTAATACACACTAATTCCACATAATGCAGAGGAGTTTGGTCCTCAGCAGTAGTCACCGGGCACTTGCTGTCCCCTGCAGAGTCCTCACAATTGCTGCAGCTTGCCAGGAGTCCCCCCTTATGAAATGAACCGACTGAAGGGAGGCTGGGGTAATTAGTACAGGGCGCCACAGGTCCACACTTCCTTTTTTCTGATAAATAAAACAGCTGCCGATTCAAACCAGGTTGTGTTTTTGTGCTATGAATTGTGATTATATGGAATTTCAGATGTTAAAGGCTTATTTGTAATATATAAGAGAGTAATACATTTATGGATAAATCACACTGAAAGTTGCATGAATATGAAATAAAAATATGTATCTGTCATTGGCTGCTGTAGAGATTTATATTGATTGTGCAACCCAGCTAACCCAGTTTATGCGTCTTTTATGAACATGAATAATTGTCAATATGTCAAAGGTCACATGACGCTGTCACTTCCTGGGCCTTTGGAACTTCAGTACACAGTTTAACCCCCTTGGAGGAGGAAGGCCTGGTGCCCTTTGACCTTTTCAATAATTACTGGAGGTCTGAGGAGTATAATAATGGGGCACTCCACTATACCAATGAATAAGCAAAGAGTGGGCTTTTCTCCAGTGCAGCTGTCAGTCATTGCAAATGACATGAAGTCAATAGTAAATGTACATTTTCTGCATATAAGTCAAATAATAGGATGTGTACTGTATTATCAAGGGGACAGTACCGGATGAATGAGGGTTAAAAGAACTATACTGATCAAACTGAGATGTACAGTTATTGATCAACAACATACAACAAACAAAGTAGAATGTACAGTAAGTGCTTTTTATTTTGTCTGTTTAGATTGCAAATTGATTTTGAAGTTAGCTAATCATTAGAAGAGAATCCCTTAAGCTTTTCTTACCTTATTGATGCTGCTTTCCGATACCAGACACATCCACTGTATCACTTGGATTGCAAAATGGTAACTATTCCAAAGATTATCATGCTTATATTAAGGATTATACATGTCTAGTCTTGACTATTGACTGTGATGATACCAGTAAACCCTAACATCCTAGTGATACCATAGTAAACTCATAACACCCTAGCAGAGTTCTAGCTTTCCACAGACAAGCACCACTCACAATTTATTCAGAAAGTGTAAAGCAACCACTTAGCAATGCCATAGCTTCAACCAAAAAAAAAACCAAGCTACCACCTAAAAAACAGCTAGCAACCTCATAGCAACTGCACAGCAACATCCTAGCAACCACTCACAACACCCTAGCATAGTGCCAACTCACAATTTTTTCAGAAACAGCACAGAAGAACCTAGCAACTGCATAGCAATCACCTGTAAAGCAATGCCCTATGCCCAATGCCCAATGCCCTGTAAAGTACCTATATTAGTCTAGCAGCCCTCTACATCACCTCTAGCATAGTGCTGGCTTTTCATTGACAAGCGCCACTCACAATTTCTTCACAAACTGTAAAGAAACCAATTAGCAACCACTCCCTAGAAACTGCATAGCAACACCCTAGTATAGTGCTAGCTTTCAAAAACTGTAAAGCAGCACCCTAGCATCAACCTAAAACACCAAAACATCCACTTGCAACTATCCAGAATCCCATAGAAACTGCATAGCAACACCCAAGCAATTGTTCACAACACACTAGCATAGTGTCATTGGCACAATTTTTTGTGTAAGTGTAAAGAAGCCACCTGGCAACCACACTGAACACCTTAGCAACTTCATAGCAACACCCTAGAAACCATTCAAACAGCTTAGCATAGTGGTGGCTTTGGTGCTCACAAACACTACTTAGGCTTAGTTCACACTGCAGGTCTTAATGCCCAGATCTTACAGAGACTACATAACAAAGTGATAAGAAGAAGAATATAAATCCTTCAGCACAGAATTGTGACGCCTGGCGCATTTCAATGATGTAAAAATCGCATGACCGTTCAGACTGCAGTCACATTGCAAAACATCGGATATGTATTCGATTTAGGACCACATATGAAAGTGGCCTGGGCCTGATTTGAAAAAATTGGATTTGTGCTTTTCAGACTGTTATAAGAAAATCAGATATGGGTCACATTTGGGCCACTTTAGCCTGCAGTGTGAACTAAGCCTTATAGTTTCAGGAAGAACCTCACAGAAGATCCCAGAGTGTGAAACAATGCCCTAGCAACCACATAAACACCCTGGCAACGGCATAGCAATGCCCTGGCATCAACCTACAAAATTCTAGCATCGTGGTGGCCAATATTGCACTGGAAAATCACAGCATAAGACAAATGGGTTACATTAAGTAGGAAACTCATCAGAGGTTTGTTTTGTTCCTTTTCCATTCTTCCATTAAATCAGGCAATTAGCAAAACAACCTTAATGTGAATTGCAATAAATGTTCCTCCCCAAAGAGATATTGTTCGCTGAGATGTTAAAAAAGTTTAAACATATACAGGGCCTGACCTCGCAAATGTGTCTTGACTTCTAATAGGCCTGCGCCCTCTCTGACATTTAGCACGTCTTAGGAAATTTAAAGGTCTTAGAAGAGGTTTTTCACCAATTCTGAATTTTCACCCCTTTTTTTTCACAACATCTGATGGGTTTGATATGGGAACAGAAAATAAATCTTGTCCTGCAAATGAAGTATTGATTTGTCTCTCTCTGGCCTTGCTATCACCTTGTCCTCAGTGCTGTGATACACTGACTTGTTTCTATAGGCTAGAGAGAGTGACAGTGTGTCTCGGGTAAAGAGCTTATTTAGACCTCAACCTCATCCCCACCCTTTCTGTCATCTCAGGACCTCTGTCTCTCTCAATCTCGGATTCAATTAATTCTTCTGTCGTCAATCACCGATGTTGCCAAAGCAGGTTATCAAAGGTTACAGCTCTTTCACAAAGGACAGACATGCTTATTATTTGCTAAAATTAAAGAATTGAATTTTATCAAACACTATCAGTGCTTTCCATGATGTGTCACACATGCCTCCAGACCGCATGCGTTTAGGACCACCGAGAATCTTCATGAATTTTAATGCCTCGCTTCTAATATGTGTTTGAAGTGGGAAGCTTGCGAAGCAGTAGAGATTACAGCAATGATATGCATCTTCTTGTGTCATAAATTTCTGAGCGCTGCTGACAACTGTCGGGTTATTATGTGCTCGCGTTGGCAAAGCAGCGAATGAACTGCCTCGTCGCGACTCGCTGACAGCACAGACAGGAGCTTTGTTTGAGGAATTATGGTATTCAATTTCACATCAGTGACAAACTCTCTTCCTGTGTCATAAAAACAACGATAACGGGACAGATTTTATGTCCGTGCCCCTCCGCAGCCGTCGTTCAAAATGGCCTCATGAATTTGGATGGAATGAGACAAAGCAAAGGATGCTTTTGTGTTCCGCCTTCAAAATAAGAATACAGTTTGGTGGCGGTCAAACGGAGACGTGCCTCAAGCGATAACAAATCATCCATGTTCCTTATTATACAACAATTCTAGTTTTCCAAACTGACTGATGTTCTAAAAGTAGCCTGCATGTAAATATATATGTTCAAATATTACTTTATTACTTTTCCTATATGTTTGGTTTGCATCTTTCATAAAGACAGATGTCTGATGATTCATTGAACATTGATTCAGATACTCAAACGATTCTTTCAAATCACTGATTCATTCAGTGTCTTTATGAGGATAGGCAAATTCACTTACCTTAAATAATTTTTTATATTCATATTATAATTTATAAGCATTTGATATAATGATCTATTTTCGAAAATATCAGTCACTCAAATGATTTGTTCAAATTTCATTCATTCAGAAACGCCTAGGGCCTATTTTAATATGAAGGTTCAACCAACTCTGAATTAAATCTTGAACTCTGAGTTGACTTACCCTGTAATAGGAAACTGCACATTACTGAGCTTATATTCATTTTCTTGGTTTCCCACAACCGAAAATGATACTAAAAATGAAGTATAAAAGCACAATTCAATCAAGGCAAAGCTTTAAGCATACTTTAAAAGGTTCATCGATGTAGGCTACATGACTTTACAACCATTTGACATATTAAATCGTTCAGTGTCTATTTCAATGCACAAGAGCGCTAATGCATTTTTGACATTTCACATTATATTCTCTAATTCAACCTGTTACATTTCTTAATTAGAGTAAGCTAATGCTTCATTTTCAGAAGGTGTGATGGTGGAAATATGCATGTCAACAATGCACCCAACCACACTGGAAATCTTATTATTGAGTTACTTAAAGAGGTCATACCTAGATGTTAACAAGTGAACCTAATCAGATTAGCCATGTTTAAACCAATTTCTACAACACTGCAGTGCTGTCAAACTCTGTCAGATTTGTGCCCAGGAACAAAACAAAAAAAAATTCACACTTTCCTTACCACTCACCACACAGCGGCCTAAAAGGGATAGTTCACCCAAAAATGAAAATGATCCTGTCTTTTACTCACCTTCGAAGCATCCTAGGTGTATGTGACTTTCTTCTTTCAGACAAATCCAATCAGAGTTATTATAAAAATTGTCCAGACCCTTCCAAGCCTTTGAATGGGTTTAAATGGGTAATAGCTGTTACACTTCAGAAGATGTGAAATAATGTGCTTGTATTCGTAATAAAACATCCCTCACACGGATCCAGGGGGTGAATAAAGTCCTCTTGTAGCTAAAGTCCTCCTCAAACTCAATAAGCACTTTTCTCTTACCTTTGCTGTCTGTGGAAACCCGAAGCAGTTCCGGCGGATGACATAAGACACATTGTGTTGTGTGATTAGTGATGAGCACAGAGAGAGAACAAAACAAAACAAAAAAAAAACGCCAGTCATGAATTAGAAGCAGAAACCAAGTATTTGAAAAAGAAAAATGTAGGAGGATTTCGATATAAGCCAAGAGGAGGCTGGTTTTCCTTTTCTTAAGTAAACTACATTTCCCAGAATGCATACATCCACCGGGACGGCTTCTGGTGTCCACAGACAGCAGACCTGAGAGAAAAGTGCTAATTAAGTTTGAAATATGGATATTTATCTTACAAAAGTGCATTCGCTACAAGGGGACTTTGTTCACTCCAAACACCCCCCACCCACCCACCAAAAAAAAGAAAGAAATGTTTTTCTTATTTAAAAATGATCTAATCAAGATGCACTGACTCTCTTCCTCTCTTTCAAAAACGTGCTTGATTCATCCTGATTTCTCGGGTTTGACAAACCTCCTATATTCCGAAATAGATAGAGTTTAATTTCATGGTCAACATACACAGAGTTTTCACTTAAACTCCTTTCTGAAACAGGCCTCTGGTGTTTTATTTTGCTTAGTTTACAGCTTTGTTTCTTTGGCAGAGCAAAAGTAGGCAATGTAACTGCAATACTAAGTAACAATGCTTTGTTTATTGAATTGGTACACAGAAGCAATATTACATTTTTATTATGTAGTTTGTGTTTATAGCTTTTTTTGTAGTTGTTATTTTTTATACAGGGCTTGAGATGGGAGTTTATGTACAGGTTTGTGACAGACAAAACTAATTTATGCATTATTATTAATTCAGTTAAATAAACTGTATATAGTCTAAAAACATACATTAATACATAGATTTAATGTTAAATTTTATTTGTAATCTTAAGGATGATGATAAAGCAATTAGTTCTATGGAACAGAATGGTCTGACCAGCTTGTTCAACTTTTTTTTTTTCTCTACAGAAGAGAGAAAATCATACAGGTTTGGAATCGTGTAAATGCTAACAGAATTTTAATTATTTGACTGATCTATTCCTTTAAGGTTTCAAAATTCATAACCCCGTTAATCATAAAATCCCTTAGGCCTAAAAGTAAGGACGAAGATGCGAATATTTATTACGTGGGATTTCAGGCCATCTGATCACACAGTCAGACTAATTCTGCAGAATTCAGGCAGACTTGAATAGAGGAGTCCTGTTCAAGATCACAGATGATGGATCTTCAGAAAGCCACAAGTAAACATGACACCTCCTCTCTGTCTTCTTGCTGTAATCCACAAATTAAACCCTTAATCAGAGTGACGATGACCCAAATCCCATTAACAGCCCCGAAAGCGGCTGTTGCTGAGCTTAATTAAAAATAAAGTTTATTCAAATCTCACTATCTAATTAATGCCCTCTGAATGAGATAAAGGATCTTTTTTTGAAGAGATTTGTGTCCATATAATATTTTTTTCTTTTTGTAATTAATTTTTATTTTTATTTTGCTCCATCCATACATGTAGTTTAAAATGTAAAGACTTGAGTCAGCTGTTTTAAATGTGTAAAAGTGTTTTCTTTGATGTATAGGCGTTTCACTCTATTATATTATGATGTCTGTTATATAGCTCTCTGGCGCCTCTTGCTGTTATATCACGAGTACAGCCCAATTCATGACAATTTATTTATTTATTTATTTATTTATTTATTCATTCATTCAGTATTTTCCAGTACATATTACACCTTTAAGAATAATTGGAACATTATGATGAATGATAATGTACAAAACCTTCTGAATAATGTAAATAATAATATAACATTAATATTTTATTTCTTCTAAAGTAGCCTATTATTTTCCTAAATTCTAATGTCTAAATAATACAATAAAGTTCTATTGTATATTTTTTATATTTATAGGCCTATATAAATATTACATATATATATATATATTGAAAGTGTGCGTTCGTGGGTCGATCTGGATTGGCTCCTCTAGATGGCGTACAAATTCTTTTAATTTATAAGTTCCCATGGTAACAATAAACGCTTCTGAAAGAGCTCATATGCTCCGGTTGGGGGGTGTTCTGTCGGTCTGCTCATGACGTCATAGAAAACGGCGCTACTTTCCCAGCCGGCTCCGCGTGCAAAACCAGAAACAAGAGTTGCACCGGTTTTGTAAACCAAATGGAAGGGGGATAAAATATACCACGGTAAGGGTTAGTTCTGTCTAGACAGTGTTAAAAAGTGCAAACGATTATAGTCATTTAGTTCAACTGAATTAGTGTAATAAGTGAATTTAATGCAAATGAACTGCATTCTGAACTGATCTCGTTTTCAAATTAAGATGAGTGAAACTGAACTTCATAGCTTTAACACTTCTAAATGTGAAACATGGTTCAAAAGTTGTTCTCAGAGATGTTAAGATGTACAGACAGTGAACCAGTTTCTGACAGTTTTACCTTTACTTTTCTCTCTTTTCCTCTCTCTCCAACACACACTTCTCAGTCCATGCGTGACTCTAGGTGGCAGAGGATCTCCAACATGACAGCTCTATGGCTGATATGAAATGTGGCATTAGATGCTCACTCGTGCATCTCTGGAAAAAAACTGACCTTCTAGGACTGAGCTACCCTCAGCAAGTTACATTACTCCTCACTTGGAGATCATGAACCAAAGATCTGTGTTTGCTGATCCTTCAACTATGGTTGTGCTTGATCGATCCACTGAGCAGCCGAGAAGCCAAATGAAGGTTAGCAATCGTTTGATTGTAGCTTTAACCAAATTTAATGTCTGATCAGGAGGAACAAGGAATATCTTGACCGAGGAAGGATCTCGAAATATCCCGTACGTTTCGGAGTGTAGATTTGTTGGGAGCCCTAGGGTTTCTGATATAATGGAGGTAGGTTCAGAGACATGTCAGCAGCTCTGTCCTCATCACCAGCTTCACCAGCAACAGCAGCTTCAGCAAAAGAGGAAGACTGTCACCCACGCTATCGAAGACCAGAAAAAAGTATGTTTGGCGTATTTATTTCACTTTATAGACGAATTCTTAGCAATTTTTTTTTGTTTTTTTTGTAAAAACATCTCTAAAGTAGAAGTTTGGAAAAGTGCAAGGTTATTTATTTTGGACCTTACTCTTTTTGTAGTCGCACTTTAGTCTCAGCTTGAAGAACTTTTAAAATTAAGATATTTCAAAGGAATAATTCACCTCGAAATTTTAATTCTGTCTTAATTTACTCGTTCCGAACCCATATGACTTTCTTTCTTCAACGGAACACAATACTAAAGATATTATGAAGAATGTTTTTTTCTGTGTAATGAAGTAAATGGGTTCTGAAACACATCTTTCAGCGCTTCTTCTTTTGTGTTCCACAAGAAAACAAATAATACAGGTTTGGAACGACACGAGGGTTAATAAACGATAACAGAATTGTCATTTTTTGGGTGAACTATTCTATATTTAATAGATAAAATACAGACCTAAAATTCAGTTTTTCCACATGCATGGTAATTTCAAAGCATTTATTCATTGAATATTCCAGGATGCATGTGTTTAGAATAAATTAAAGCTGACGTTCAAGCAGCACGTCATCCATATGGCCTTCATCTTAAGATGGTGGAGTGTTCCTATTGATGCTGGTACCCCAGATGCCCATATTCCAACAGCTGGGGCACCATCCATGCTAGTGCTTTGAAGAAGCCACATTCCATGTTAACTGTCAAATCGATTAGTTAATTTGCCATGATAAGTGAGGGTGATTATGTCTAATGATTTCTGGGAGTTAGACAGACCTAGAGGCTCTTGTAGGAACTTAAACATCATAAAGAATCAGCCTCAAATCCTTTCTGATGTAAGCCAGGCTAATTGTCTGGATGAACTAGGTTTATGATTAGCCAAATTATATGTAATTTTTTTTTTTTTTTAATAACTTTTTATTGAATTTTCTTCTTTTATAATAGTAATATAAAACAAAAAGCAACTGCAAATGTGTGTATATATATATGTATGATTAATCACGATACAGTTCATATAATTTTTTTGATTACATAATATATGTGTGTGTGCTGTGTATATTTATTATGTATATAAAAAGAAAAATATAAAATAGCATATATAATTATATTGAATATATAATTAAACATCTGAAAATATATACTATATATAATATATATATATATATATATAAAATGATTAAAAGGTTAATAATTAGGCATTCAAATATTAATAATTAACTTTTTTTTGCAATATTATATAAAAAATTTGCTCAAAAGTGATATTTTATATCTTATAAGTATTTTAATACCTAATGAAATACTAATATTATTAAGCCTGGCCTACATGTTAGAATACTTTTTAGGGACGTTTCATACTGGTATGGTATTGTAAAATGTTTCTATGAAGTATCCAACATCAGTTTTTTTCTATCCTTCTGTAGCCAATAAAGAAGGAGTGTTTGCTCAGTTCACCTGCAGTGCAGCTGCACATTCATTATGATTATAAGGGTGTCACGGCTTGACAGTTCAACAAAGAACAGGTTGTTCTCACCAACCCTTGGCATACCCTATTTCTCTAAATTAAGACGAGATGTTGATCTTATTTATGCAGGTCTTCTCCAGAAACCGTTTGTCTGTGTGTGTGTGTGTGTGTGTGTGTGTGGTTTTCCAGCAAAATTTCCACTGAGGTCTGCAACATAAATCCAGATTAAAATGTTGAAGCCCTCTCGATCACCCCCCTCTGAATGCTTTTCTTTCACGACCGAGTTGAGCTCAGCCTGTGGACTTCTGTGTTAATTCACTGTTAGCCCTGTCATCACCATTAACTGGTTCCACTGACACGGAATCTAATCACTTTATAGGGGCCGTGAGGAATGGGGAATTGTCCAGAGTCCTCCTTCTCAATGAAGACGAGCTTGCCAGTAGACATTAGGCTCTACCGGTCTGACTGAGTAGTACAGCTAAAGTTCTTTTCCCTAAACTTTGCAGTGACTGTGAGCTGTGTGAGCTGTTCTGATTTAGCTTTGTATTCCAGGCACTCGTCCAACCAGGTTCCACTGGGCTGAAGATCAGCGTTTTGAAGTTTGTGGTTTGCTTTCAGGTCTTTTTAGTTTTTCAATGCACGGTTGTTGGTTCACCTGTGTTTAGAAACCATGAACATGGTCCAGTGTATGTGTTCATATTCAGTTCTAACACATTTCTACTATTAATCATTGGCAACAAACCAGAGTTGAAGGTTGAGCATTTTCTAAAAGACCTTGTTGAACCAACATTTGCTGTCTGAATAGCTACATAGAGTGAAAATGTACAAATATGAATTATATTGTGTTTGTGAAGAGTGTTTGATAGAAAATACATAATTATAGCACATGCAAATTTGTATTTATATGACAATTCTTCAATTAATTCATTCAACTGATTGGTTCACTGATTCATTCAGTATCAAAACAAATGGGTGAATCATTGAATCATTTAGTCAGCTGATTCGTTCAAAAGCATTCAGGAAAGAACCATTGAACTGTTTTTACAAGCGAGTTATTGAATCATTCACTCGAATCGTTCGAATTTGATCGAGTAAAGAAACGCCATATTTGTGATAAGATTCAGGAACAGTTCTGTGGAGTCGTTTGGAGTTATTGTTGTCAGCCTGAGCAAAAGTAACTGGCGATATATTGTCAGTAATGTAAGTAACTCAATATTAACCTTTTGTATGCTGCATTGTATTAAATCAACACTACAAACATCCCTGTTGTCATTTCAAATTTGAAGCTATTTAAGTTATATGTTTTGGGTTAAGTAGCATTTTGTAAACAACAAGCACAAGGTGATGCTAAGCTAATATCAATAGCCTCCAGGAATAGGCCTATTTCACAGGAAACATTTGTATTCCAAATTTTGTGCTGCATTATTAAAGCACATAAGAGAGTTTATGTTCAGTACTTTTTATTGACAAACTGTTGCATATGAATTTAGTTGGATACATTGCAAAAAACAGTATACTTATGTAGTTTCAGAGTAAGTATTGTTATTTGACCCCTATGTTCTTTGACCTTTGACATACAATAACCATGAAAATAATTTACTCAGGTGTTGTTAAATATGTGCATTTTAACGACAAGGAACACATTTCTTGGAACCTGCAGTCGAATCTGACAGTTCCCATGGCCTTATGAGATAGAACAAAACTAAATTAGCCTTAATACCAGAGTTTTGCTTATCAGGTGAATTTAACATAGTTTAAAAATGATAACCCATTCTTTTAAGCATTGTAAATAGACATCATGTCTGTCCTAAATGCATAATTCATTAGTGGCTCTGCCACCAGGACACCATTCCATGGTGAAGTCCCAACTCTCGCTGTGTCACACCACATCTCCACAAATCAAAGAGATGGGCATCCTTTACCCTTTCAATTTAAATGTGGACGCCTCGGAAAGGCTGAGGGTGTGTAATTTTTTGCTTTATTCAAAAGAAGCTCTCTTTATTGTCCCACTGTCAAGACTTGAGGCACGCTGGTGTTTGCTAAAAGCAGGGACTTGGTCTCCAGGGTCATGCGCTGCCTTTCATTATACAATGCTACATTCATCACTGAATGTTTATCACAATAGAAGGTCGGTGAACAGATTTGGTCAGATTTGAACCTAAATAACAGATGTTTTGTAGAATTTCTATTTGTTTTGTTATAAAGCGGGGGTTTAAATTGATGAAATTAATGGGACAGTTTAAATTTTGTCATGTTGTTTTAGAGCGAAATCAAAAGAAAGCAGTTGCCTTATCGATGTATTTACAATTTAATAAAGATAGTTTAGCTTCAAATGCTTAAAAAAGGAGAAAGGGATGAAATCAAAATTTTTGGCTGAACTGTTTCTTTAAATATTCATGGTTGAATATTGTTCTCTCTTGCTGTGCCGTTGGATAACACTCTCTGTAGGACACTTTTTGTGACTTCTCCATTTACCTCTTGTAATGCTAATTTGTTTTCTTTTTTTCTTTTTGTATAATCAGTTGTGGTTTGGGTTAAATTACTAACCAAGCCTACGTACTGAAAAATAAAATTTCAGCAATGTTTGATTTCAAATTGAACTTAATTAAAGGAATAGTTTACCCAAAAAATCCCTCATAGGCCATTCAAGAGGTAAATGAGTTTGTTTCTTAATTAGGACATATTTGGAGGAGTGTATTAAATCACTTGCTCAATAACGAATCCTCTGCAGTGAATGGGTGCCGTCAGATCCAAATAGCTGATAAATACATTACAATGATCCTCAAGTAATTCATATGGCTCCAGGCCATCAATTAATGTTTTGTGAGGCGAAAAGCATTTTAACCTTAAACCATAGTTTCTGGAGGGGGAAAAAACCAACATAATAAGCTTAATTCCGTGTTGTCTTCTCACATCAAAATCCATCTTTGTTTCGAACTTTTCTTGCTTGTAATCAGTGCTTGATCTGTGTGTATTTCTTTCCTGATTGAGACAAGTTTACTTCTTCCAATGGAGAAAGCAATATTAGGGTGTTGTACAGTATTGGTGTAGATTTTCCAGAAATTGAAATTTTTGGATGAACTTTCTTTCACAGTGTATAATTTGGAATTTCAAAAAAGCAGAATGAGATAGATACAATTCTTATCAGTCCATCGTTGCACCTTCACACGAAACATTGTTTTCCATTATCATTTTTATGATAGACATGTTATGTCTGTGTAGAATCCACTGGAATTTAAGAGTCGTAAACATTTTATGATAAGGAAATTCCAGGTCTTTCTTAGCAGATACTGTTCCCCGGTCTTTTTCCGTTCTATTTCTTTTTGTCCTTCCTTTGAGCTTGAGCTCAGTGGCACAGTGCACTGTAAATGGCCCCAGTGATGTGATGGGAGATGACTGATAGACTTAGCTGAGTTTCCTTTACTTTTAACTCTGCCTTTGGCTTTACTATTGTTTCTCAGCCTGAAATTGAAATATGGTACAAAAGCACACTGGATATGTATATAAATATAGGGTAAATTAATCTGTAGTAGGGCTTCGTTGAAGGCATGAGAAGTGTATTTGAACCCTCTTTCATCTGTTCGTCCTCTATTTTTCCTTGTGGAGAAACGAGAATGTGGCTTTTTAATAAGTAAGTGACTGGGACTGGGTGTGAAGACTACTTCACGGCACTGGTGCGTTTTCAAAGGGCAAACCTTCCCCCATCCATGGCTTTGCTTCTCTAAATAATAGATGAAGTCTCAGAAATGCCTCACAATCAGAGTAAGGGGCTACTGAACACAAGCCTCTCAAAGACCCCCAGATGAAATTCAGTTGAATAGTTTCACAATGAGAGGGTAGTTCACTAACATCAGTGTGTTTAGTGTTAGCTTGTCGGATCACTGTGTATGTTTATTTAAGACACTTGTTTTTAATCACAATTTTGTATTTACATCCTTGAATTTTGAGAGAGCTTGCAGTCCAGAACCAATGTATATTCCCCTGTGTAAATGACAGGCTGATGTCATATTGTGAGACTTAGGGTCTCATATGATATCTGAAAACTGTTTTTTTGAATAAATATTTCAACAACAGCATGCAATGCATGTTGCTTCACTTGTTGTAATGGAGTCAGTCTAACAGAAGGTGGCAGCACTTCTGCAAATTGCAAGGCTTTAGGCAGAAACTCAAGCATCAGGTAAAAACACTCAGATTTTTATGGGTTGCAGAAACTGAAATGCCTTAAAACTTACACTTAGTTAAAATTAAATAGTAAAAATAAATAAATATAAAATAATTTTATATATATATATATAAGGATGTACTTAACTTGAATATCAGAATTAAATATTCAATATCTAGCTATCTTTATTTATTTATTTATTGCTTTATTGTATCATTGTTGTTTATTTATATTCAGCAAAAAGTAAAAGACCATAAATAGTATTTCAATTTTTACATTTTAATGAAATAAAAAGAACAAAAATAATTACATTTATAAAAAAATGTGTATATATTTGTGCTGTCAGATGATTAATCGTGATAAATTGCATCCAAAATAAACGTTTTTGTTCACATAATATATGTGTACTGTGTGTATTTATTATGTGTATATATAAATACACATACATCCATGTATATATTTAAGGAACATATATTACATTAATGTATTTAATATTTATTATAATATTTTTTATTTACTTAAATTTTTTTATTTACATTTATAAGTTTACTTTTTAGTTTTGCAATGTAAAAATTTAAATACTATTTGCTCTTTATTAATATTCTGGAATCATTGCTGCATTTATGCGTTAATCTCGCCGCTAACTCACAAAAAGGTTGTAAACGTATTTCTGAAGTAGTTCCTGACTTCATTTGTCCCAGCGGTTCAATGTAGGCTGGTATATTCTGGTTTATTTTGCCATGAGCTAAGACGTTTCTGGGCATGAATGACATCACACATAGGTTGACGTGTTTTTGGGTTTTTGTGTGTTTCCTGCAATTAGCATTAAGTTGGACTGCAGAGGCTAGAAGCGGGGGTGTGTTTAACCAAATATCAAAGCCATGAGGATTTGGCAGTGAAGGAGTCTACAATTGAACAGCCCCAAAAATGACATTAATCGGATGGTTTGTTTTTATTTCTATCTGGCGCTGTCGCCAATTGATTTAACATGTGTTGTTCCTTTCCTCTAATTCAAACCTTTTCAAACCCCCTAATTGAGACAGTTTGGAGAGTTTATAAGAGAAGCTTCTGAGAAGCTTCAAGCTTTTAGCATAGTTGCTTCAGGTATATAACGTCTCACTGCAGTTCACTCGTGTCGTGTCTCTCTGATGGGAAAGAGAGGAACACAGGCTCTGGTCCTTCACGGGCCTCTTGTCTTATCTCTGTAGTGGAGGCATTGTTCCGTGTTTGTTCCCGCTTCACACGTTTGCTTCCTCCAGGTCATTGTGTCTCGCGTGCCACTGTGATTCTCTTCTCTATCTCCTTCTATTTATGTTCAAGCAGCTCTGCCGATGGCTTTGACCTCCTAGCCTAGGAAGGAAGATCTTTCAGCATGTGTAGAAGTGCTGTAAACCATAAAGATGGATTTGAGTTGAGTACTGTTTCCCAGTCTTTCTTTTTTTTTAAATGGCACAATGTAAATGTATAAATGAGTACATCTGGGCTGAATTTGATTAGAAAATGTAGTTGAGCTGTTTTGATCTTTCTGTTTTTATTAATTATTTATAATCAGTTAATTTTATTAAATGCTATTATTATTTATTTACACATATGAATGAATGTAATTTATTTCAATAATTAATTTAAAATGTATTTTATTACTTGTACTTAACAACAACAATATTTACATTAATAATAAATATTTAGAATAAATTATAAAAAAATAACAATAGTAATGTATTTTACATAGTGCTGTCAAATTAATCTAGATTAATTGCATCCAAAATAAAAAAAATTGTTTACATAATATATATGTGTGTATATT